>JADRCH010000109.1:2206643-2297854 GCA_019843965.1 Rhynchomys soricoides | reverse complement strand
GAGAGAGGCACAGAGACAGAGAGGCAGAGAGGCACAGAGACAGAGAGAGACAGAGAGAGGCAGAGAGAGACAGAGAGAGTCACAGGGACAGAGAGGCAGAGAGAGAGACAGAGACAGAGACAGAGAGAGAGAGAGCAAGACTAGTGCTCAGCCTTGTCCCCTTCCGATCCCCTTCCGTGTGGAGCTGCTCACATTCAGGGTGGGCCCTCTCACCTTACCTCATGCACTCTAGAACAGTCCTCACAGGCACACCTAGTAGCGTCTGCTAGGTGATTTCTAATTAATCTGATTGCCAGTCAAGTGTAACAATCGCAGGGAGGGAAGGCAGTGAGCACAGAACTGCCAACACCCCACTCCCTCAACTGGCCCTTAAACACATGGTTGGTCTTTCTAGGTTAGCCAGCCCCTCATTAGCATTAGGTGAGGTCAAAAGGGACCATCATCAACAGCAGAGACACTCCTCTGTCACTGTGTAGTAAAGTGCAAGCATCCAGCAACTACCTCCTAAGAGCCAGGGACCAAGGCTGAAGGCTATGTTGCAAACACCTCACATCATTTGTAGACCAAGAACTATTCTGTGTGATAGTCATGAGTCCAATACAGGATTCTTACAGAGCAGCTCTGCCTGGTACTTGAATTTCTTGGCAGAGCAAAGCTTGGAATTTAGGCATCTTATAGAGGAAGCACAGATTTGTGTTTCCCACCCATACACAGCACAGGAGAATTCCCTGTGCTTGGTTTCTAACTGACAGATGTCACAGCTCTGCCCTCTACTGAATATTTGCCTCTGCTTGGCAGACATTCCATCGAGCAGATAACATCAGCACCTTGAGAATCTGTACCGGAAAGGGCTCCCTAGCCCATCCTTATCTCCAGGAGACAATGATCATAAATAGAGCTTCCCTCTGTATGCTTGATATTTAGGATTCAAGACCTCCTGTCAACTTGTCAAACTGTTCTTGGTCTATAAGAAATAAAATATAAAATATAAAGTTAAAAAAATAACAAAAGCCTGGATGACTCAATGGAAGACTGTGTAAGGAACTCCACATCTTACAGTGTAATGGGCTAAGTGATGTGGGCCCTATTTACAGATTTTCCAATACACAGGCTCTACTTTCCTTGCTTCCTGATGAGCGAGACAAGCATGGCCTCAGAATGAATGGGTTGCCTTTGAAGAGCTGTCATCTATCTCTATTTTTGGTGGGCCATTCAATGAGGGGTTCATTGGACAACTGTAGACATGTGGCAGCTAACCTCTTCTAGAAAGCCACCAAACTGAAACACTAAAGTGTTTCCAATGGTGTTAGATGAACAGTCCCAGATTTGACTTGCTTCTTATTGCCCTGTGTTCTTTGTTAATGCCCCTCCTACCATCCTAGTTCATTTCAAATGAGTGGGGGCTCCTATTGCTGTTTTCTCTTGACTTTGATACTATCTTAATGATCTTTTAGTTATGTGCCTGGGTAAGGTTACAGACAGGATTGGCATGAAAAGCTTTGTTCTTTCAAAACAGCAGCCAGGCATACTATTTAGCACCTCAACTGGGCACATCAGAGAACACAGCAAGCTCTGTCAGGGGCAAAATGGGAGGGCAGATAAAACAAGACCCTATACTGCAGTTTCTGTGGAAAGAATGTTCAAGGAAGAGTCAGCAGGTTTGGGCTTGGCAGGATTGATGACCTTCAATAGTCTCTGTAACTTCTGTCATCCGTTGCCTAGTAGTAGGACCTGGGGTGTGTAGCAGTGACATTCAAAGAGCTCTGTTAATGGAGGTGACTGAAGCCTTGAGGCCCGGATTGGTTGGTTTGCACATGGAAGGAAGTGTCAACACTAATTGCCTGTACCCTCTGAGGATTTGTAAGCCCCTCTTTCAGTCAGACTCCAGATGTCAAAGCATCAAATACAGATTCTAGAAAACATGATTGTTACGTGTGACCTTTAGCATACGATAGTTTTAAACCCTCTTAATTTAATATAAGCATGGCCTACAGGATTGTACAAGGCTGGAGCACTAACCCACCCAGATAGTTATGATTCATTACTACTATTTTAATTAACGTATAGTAGTTGTATGCAGTAATGAGTTATGCAGAGGCATTTTCATGCACATTCAGTCTGACTTATCTAGCACCCTTCCCTATAACCTGTCTCTCCTTCCTGGTAATCCTCTGCCTTTTCCCAGAGAGGTTGACTCTTCTTTCATGTCGTTCATATGTATTGTTTAGCCATATAAAATCTAAGAACACATGCTGCCTTTCTGAATGTGGCTTACATCTCTTAGTCTGACCTCTCAGCTTTCCCCTATTTTCTTGCAAATGACGTTGCTTTAGTCTTTGTGTCTGAATAAAACTCCATTGTGTGTACCTTCTTCATTTTATCCACTGACTGGCTGACAGATGCCTAGGCTTGAGTACTGTGTGCACTGTTACAATAAGCATCCATATGCACACATCTCTGGTATACTGGCTTAGACTCCTTTGGTCAGACTCCCATGAGTGCTGGAGCTGGGTCATGTGGTACTTCTACTTTGAGTTTTGCTGGTTGGAATGTAAATGGGTTCAGCCACTATGGAAATCAGTATGGAGATTCCTCAAAAAAAAAGAGAAATCTAAGAATGAATTTCTTAAAGGAGACTCTCCCAAGGGGCTCAAAAAACTGCATGTGCCTGGGCTTTCCCTTCAATGATTAAATGAGCACTGCTGTGGCAAGGCAGCTATAGTCTATCCAAGAATTCCAGGGAAGCCACACTGAGGAGTTATTGTCTTAACTAGACAAATGTGCCAATATCATTTAAGAACCAGATTAGAAATGTTAGTATCTACCACCAATGCAACCAGGAGAATCCCCGAGACAGGACCCAGCACTGTATATTTCAGTCACCCTGAGCACACCGCACTTTGAAGACCATTGCTTTCCAGACCTCTCTCAAATTGCATAATGTACATAGATCACATGCTCAGCTGAAGTTGAAGTTTGGAGCACACAGTGAAATTTAAATTAAAAGTAAGTAAATAAAAATATTTAGGCTAAGTATGGCCTGTGTAACACTTGGGCTGTATGTTACCTAAACAAACCCATTGCAGTCTGGAAGCTTTGCTAACTTCCCTTACAAAACAGGGCAACATTGCTAGCCTGGGGAATCTTGAGAAAAGTCAGATACTGTTTTAACATGTGTGCATCAGGCCAGGAGCCTGCCTTGTACCAAGTGCAAGGAGTCTTGGTAATTAATTGTTGCTCTAAAACCTCACTCTGAGTAGCAAAACTCTATTGAATATCCTGTGACTGTTGTCAATGTCCTAAAATGGAGGGAGATCAAATAGAATCTGGTTAAATTCTTCAACACAGAGAATCAATTCTCCCAATGTCAATTCAATACTTGATCCTATCTACCTTCCCGTTTTGCCAAAGGATCTAACTTGTGTTCTGGATTTGTAACAATGAGGCTTCTGTGCCTTTGCACGTGTAAACCCAAAGTCCATGATTATAATAAGAGAAGCTGTTCCCATGGGGATACTGAGTGTGTTTCCAGAAGCAGAGGAAAGAACCAGGGAGCTGTCACAGTGCAGTAGTATTCTCATGCTTGATCAAAGCTCAAGTCTAGCTGAGGCACTGTTTATCTTTAAAAGATGCTGAGTTATAGATTGAGGCATATCTTTCTGCTCTAGAGCAATGGCAATTTCTCTTCCCATAAGAAACAGTCTAGTGCTTCTACTTCAAAGCTGCTATTTTCATGTCAACTGTATTATTGTTAAGCTCCCCTGATTGGGTCAAGTGTGGCATTAAAATGGGAGACAGAGCACAGGCTTGTCCCTAAAGCTAATATGAATCATAAAAAGACAGAGGAGCAAACACAAATACTGCATAGGAACAAACAGGATGGATCAGTAGTGCAAAAGAAGAGGCTCAACTTTAAATGAGTTTAAACTTTGTTGTAAATTTCACATCTTGGATATGATTTTTCTTCAGTCAAGCCTCGGCTACTTACATCATGTGAAGGTTCTTTTTTTTTTTTTTTTTTTTTTTAATCATTGTTATGAAGCCAGGAACTCATGAATCAGAAACATGTGCTCTACTACTGATGTACACTCCCGACTCCATTTGATTCGGGTTGTTAGTGCTTAGCACTGCACTACTAAATGAGCTTCTGAACAGGCTGCAACCCACCCCACGCAAAAGGGCTCTTCTCTACACTAGAGGGGTAACTGCTCTTCAAAGGTGAGAATATTTATTTTTGTTAATTGCTATCCCCAAGTTCTGGGAGCACCTTATGCTTTGAGAAGAATGTCCTACAGAAGAGAGATCAGGGAGAAATGTAATAAATAAATTCCCAGTCCTACTCAACTCATTGGTTTAGTTTAGAAATTAGAAACTAAGGAAATATAAAGTGTTGTTTATAATAGTTTATGCTTTCTTAACCTCTCTCTGTTTTATTAATCACAATTATATATTTGTATTTGAAAATTTAAGAACCATATATCTGTCATGTATGCTATAATATTTTGAAATATATATCCTACGAATTCTATTTCTTTTCTCACATAGTTATTGTTTTTTATAAAAAAGAATATCTAAAAATCTACTTTAATAATTTACAAAGTAAACTATTGTTATTTACTATTGTCAGACTGTGGTATGATAGAATTTTAGAAATCCATAAGAAATGTCATCGTGCAGCTGTTAGCTTGCAATCTGAACTCAAGCCTTCTGAGTCCAAGGCTTGGCCTTTCCGTTTAGTCCTCCTTTGGCAGGAATACTTTCAAGATTCAATGCTCCCATTCAGCAATGGCCAAGTCATGGGGGGGATGCATCAGAACCGTTTCTTTCCCCTAGAGGGTCTATATAAATCTATTTGTTTTCCCTAGAACATGTGTGTATATAGAGTTTTGACTTTGCTATTCTGAATTTGTTTTGAAGAGCCAGCTTGGGGACAGTTTGCCTTAGACATTTTGGTACTTAGTTAGGTATCATCCATGCGAGGTCTCCTGCATGTCTGGTACTCCTTTGAGCACTCTGAAAACCCCAGTACACACACACACACACACACACACACACACACACACACACTGCACATACACATGCATACACACAAAATGGAGACACGTTGCCTACCCTGAAGGACAGTGACATGTAACAGAGGCTAGGAAAGAGGAAAAAGTATTTCAATCAACCTAAAGTATTTCAATAAAGCCTCTTGTATTTCAGAGATAGGCTGTAGCATTTTTAATGGAAGCAAAACGGAGGATATGGATCCAGGAAATATGGAGAATGTATGATCCAGAGGATCGGGGACCTTCGTGACCATGGGCGCATCAGGAACAAACAACTGGCATGGTCTGATGAGCTCCTTACGTGCGGACTGGCATGTCCTGGTGGCTGCCAGGAAGTAGCAACATGGCAGAACAGAAGCATGAAGAGATCAAGTAGGTCGAGGTAACAATGAATGTAGCACAAGGCCCCATAGAAAGTGATCGCGGCTGTGTGGCTATCAGACGCTGTCATTGTTTTGTATGTTGACAAAGGGCGGCTGCTATCTGGCTGCACATTATTTTGGGGTGGGTCCTTATGTCTCTGGAGGAGACTGGTATTCCAGTCAGTGAATTCAGTAAAGGAGATTGCCCTCTTCAATGTACCTGAACTTGGCCTATCTTCTGAGTATCTACACCTGCGTAGAACAAAGACAGAGGCAGAGAGCTCTAAGTTTCTTTTGGCCTCACTGCTCGAGCAGGGGCCTCATCCGATTCTTCTGTGCACCATTGGTTTCTCTGGCCCTCAGACCTTCGAGCTCAGCCTGGAACTATCCCAGTAGCTTCCAGTCTCCACTTGATGATGACAGATCACAGGTTTATTATTAGTCAAGAGAGGCAATCCATCATTTTATATGCATATGCTCTTCTTATTTATAGTGAGGTTATGTCCTGATAAGGGTGTCATAAGTTGAAAATACCACATGTCAGAAGTGTGTTTAAATCAATAAGCCTAGTGAACATGCTAACTTAGCACAGACCTTATAGAATAAAAGTTTAGCCTGGTCATCCTATCTCAGGCTCAGAGCTGCAGCCTACTCACCCGCTAGCAACTGAAAAATCTTTCTTCAGCTAGTTCCTAGCTCAGGAACTGTTCAAACTCTGGCAATTCCACTGAATGAGTATCACCAATTTTATACCATCACAGAGTGGAAAAAAAAAAACTTAAATTATTTTAAGTTATTCTCTCTCTCTCTCTCACACACAGAGAGAGAGAGAGAGAGAGAGAGAGAGAGAGAGAGAGATTATTGCATTGTGTCTCTGGGCAACGAATATACAAGCTAATAGCTTACTATTAAAATGTGTAATAATTATCCTAATGTTTAGCCAAGCAACTCTCTGCTAGGATTGCTAGGCCTCTCCTGCTCCTATTTGCCTCCTTCCAAAATTCTGTAAACAGATGCTGACATGGAGATAACATATTTCCATATTTCTTGGGCCTTGAGTCCTTCATCTATGGATCAAAATGTCAGGCATTGAACAAGAGATTCTGTTCCCAATGTTCTGAGTTGACAGCCTAAGACAGGATGCATTCTCCTTAACACTGCTAGATTTATTCTTTAAGATATATTTTGATAGTAGACCCAGATTTTGGACCAGAATGATGATACTGTCAATGAACAGCATAGTAAAAATTCATCTTCCCCTCTCCCGAATACTTATATGTGAGGCAGAGATGCAAAGGATGAAACCGAGGGCCTTGCATGTTCCTAGCATGCTCCCCTCCAATGAGCTCTAATCCAGCTCCCCATGAAATTAAATTTTATTGCCCATTTCCTTAAAGTATTTTTGTTTCTGTTTCTAATTAGTTTATGTCAATGAAAGCATCTATATTTGTATAGATGTAAGCAGCTTCATCATCCTGTAACCATCAGCCAGCAACACCATTTCACAGCAGGGAAGTTGAATGAACTTTCACCAAGCTATGCCTATGCCCTTATACCCTGGCCAACATTGATAAATCATGGAAATACGGAGCCTGCCTTCCTGCAGCTTACAGTCAAGAAAATCATTTAGCAAGCCAGTACAGGTAGAATGCAGCCAATTCTGAGTCTTGTCAGTTGCAAGAGTTTTTATTGAATTCTCCCTGTGCAGTTGGTTATCCTTGGGAATGCAGGCTCACTGAATTAATTGACTCATGCCCATTCTTAATGAATATGTGGAGCAAGAATCAAACTTCAACTCCTGATCTTAAGCTATTGTCAAGATGGACTCAAGATTTTTAGCAAAGGTCTGTGTGAAATGAATCCTATATTGCACACAAGTGAGGATTAGTCACCAGCCTACCATAACTCTGCCTTAGAGACTCTCTCCGAGGCCCACTATCTCTAGTCCTACGGCAGAACAAATACCAGGAAAGACATTTTCCATGCATTCCTGCTTGCCTGAACCTATGAAAACCATAATATAGGGTGCCTCTTAGCTGGTTGGAGGAGGCATGAGTCCAGATGCTGTCAAGAGAATGGGATAGCCTTGGGAAAGTCTATCACAAACCAATCAAGGCCATCTTAGAACTGGAAGTACATGGGCTGCACATATATATAGGTCATTATATGCTGATGAAAAAATAAAAACTATAAACCAAAATGGGCTCTCTCAGGGCAAAGCACATGTGGAATAACCTGGAAAAGGCACAGCTTGATTAGCATAACCGTCACATATCTGAAGGGTCTACATGTTTCTTCATCACTCTCTACTTAGTGATGAAGAAACTTTCCCTGTTCGCTAAATGTTTCAGAAGCCAGGATATACCTTGCAATCGATATGCAACTAATGGTTTTCCCATTGTTTAGAGCATTCCAGGTAGCAAAATTTTCTTCCCCTAAGTGACCCATTTCTTGTGGAGGATATTGGTTATCTCCAGTAAGCACTCTTTTAGGAGTAACAAAATATATAAAATAATGAATAAGCAGCTGTGGTCACTGATGAGCTGATGTAGAGATGCCGGAGTCCCTGCTACTAACATCTGCAGCAAGTGCTCATTGTCAACAGCCTGAGGATGCTCTAATGCTTAGAAGGCAGCTGATTACAGTGAGACTGTCAAACTACTAGGGGTCAGGTTGACTCAAGCTAAATTCTGAGACAGGCCACTCAATGGTCTATCCTGGCCATGTTTCTGATGTCTTTAACTTCTATTTTTGTGTCCTACAGTGTAGTCCATATCATCTATGGCACAGAGGGAATGTGTTGACTGAAAGTAACAATGTCTGTGAAGCCTACTGCGTAGCAGGCATTAAACAATGACTGGAATAGTTTATTTTCTATTAATTAATTAGTTAATTAATCTTTCATACAATACAGTCCGGCCATGGCCTCCACTCCTTTGACTCCTCCTAGTCCTTTCCCTGCATCTCCTCCCTCCCCACAATCCACTGCTCCTCCATTTCCCTTCAGAAAACAGCAGGCATCCCTAGGATATCAACTGAACTCGGCATAACAAGATGCAATAAGACTAGACACAAACCTTCGTATTAAGGCTGGATGAGGCAACCCAGGAGGAGAAAAACGTTCCCAAGAGCAAGCAAAAGATTCAGGGACACTTCAACTCCCACTGCTAGGAGTCCAACAAAAATCCCAAGCTAAACAACCACAGCATGTAATGTGGAGAACCTAGCCCAGACCCATGAAGGCTCTGTGATTGTCCTGTGAGCCTTGCTTAGTTGATTCTAGGGACCATGTTCTTCTGATACTAGAATGCAACTAATGCATTGCATTATAATACAATGGCCTTATCTTCTGAGAGCAATAAATAACTCCAGTGGCCTGTACCCCACAAGGTTCTGTCCCAGAAGTGGAATGAGACCTCAGGTTGACTGAAGAACTTGCCTAGTAGAGGGAACAAGTAAAGAGGTGTTCAGAGGCGTGAACAACGTACTTAGTTCCAGAAGATTCTAGAGGTAGGGTGGATGTCAGAGCACTTGTTTCCTGATGTGGTTAATGTTACCTGGTGTAGTTGTTTCCTTGGGACTGCTGTAACAAAGTACCACAAACTGTAGCTGTGACTACAGGAAATTGTTGGTTTTAGAGGCCGGAAGATCAAAGTGCAGGTGTCATGGTGCAGTGCTCCATCTGTACCCTGAGGAAGACCCTGCCACCACCATCACCACCACCTCTCTCTAACTCTGAGTCTTTGGTATTGGCTTGTAGCTTCTGCACTCTGAGTCCCTGGTCTCACAGACCACTGCCCTTGTGAATCTTCACATATTTTCCTTCTTGTATACCCATCTAAACTGCAGTTTTCTTTAGAGACACCAGCCAGGTTGGCCCAGACCCACGCTAATAACCTAACATGATTATCTCTGTGAAGACTCCGTTTCTAAATAAGAGCCCATTCTGGTACACTGGGGGTTAGAACCCTAACAAATCTTTTTTAGAGCAAAGAGTTCAACTTCTCAAATCTGGTCCATATTAGGTAGAAGGTTTGTTTTGTTCCCTTAATTCTTACAAGTAAAATTGTTGTTTGTTTCTACAGCAGTTCTTGGATTTCTTTACTCTAGAGAGGTGTCCTATTTTGAAAAGTTCAGGATGAGAATTCTGTGCCTCCAAGTACCCACCTCTCTTTGTCATCACATTTCATGTGTGTGGTGTAACAGGGGCAGGCTGTGTATGCCCATGTGGAAGGAAATGTGGGCAAATACCAGGGAAGGATAGAGAGGCCCACTGGAGAATTCTGAGGGAGAGGGAGAGTTCAGTGGGAAACAGGGACCAAAAAAGGAAGATGGAAGCCAGGGGTAATGTGTAAGTAGCTCATATAAGTAGATATGAGAATCCCACATGGGATTATATTGACTCTAACTAAACCTAGCCGTGTGATATCTTAAAAGAGGAGCAGGATGGTAGGGCACGTTTCAGTCCTGTGGATGAACAAGACCAACTAAGAAAGCTGTGTCCAGAAGTCCAGCTGGAAAAAGCTGACTTCTAGCTCAACAAAAAAAGTCTCCATCTTGCCAGGAGTGTCAGAATGTTTTAGATCATCACGTACACAGGAGAAGTGAGCAACATGAGAAGATGGACTAGGAAAGGGCCTATTGTAGAGAGGAGGCCTAGAGATACAGATAGCAGGATTCCAGTCAAGAGATGCCCAGTGTGAAGCAGTGAGTTTCTGTGGCCAGTGACCCCTGTATCCCCTCCCCTATAGCCCCCTTCCTCTGGTATCCTCCACCCTGAATCTTTGATCACAGATTCATGTATCCTACATCAAATATAGAAGTAGAATTTTATGTCACAGATATTGACAGTTCTTGACAACATATTTGAATCACTTTGACAATCTAGAATTCTTTGATATGTTTCAGAGTGACTGCAACAAATATGAGGAAAAAGAACCTCAAGTCCCTTAAATTGGTCTGGTGACTAGCCAAGGTCAAAGCTACTCACTAGATCAGAAGTGGAATGGGGCGGGGGAGTGAGTTACTGGTGTTACAGTATCTGACACATCCTGAGGCTCTTCTGGAGAGTTCCCCCAGAGAGTCTGGATAAATACACCATCTTTGAGTTATCAAAAAAGATGGAATCAATAAACTTTTTAGCACCAGATAGAAAGGAAGAAATCAGTGTCTTGAGTCTATTAAATCCGTGTAAGGAAAGCAAGATGTGTTAAATATCCCAAGCTTCTAGAACTATCCAGGTGGGAGTGTGAGACATTCAGGAGAGAGGAAAGCAGAGGAAACTGTTAGAAAGCATTAGCATAAAGTGATGCCTGGAGGCTTGGAGATCAATGAACTGATTCACTATGCTCAGCATCAGAACAGAGATAAGGAAGCCAAGAAAGCAGACTGACGAGAACCATGGGATGCCATGGGAGATAAAGGAGCAGGCGGTTCAGGATGAAACAGCGGGGCCATGGCTGCTGCTGGGTCCATGTGGAGTTTGTTGAATTTGTGGATCTGACTCAGGTCGGACCATTTTAACAGATACACATGGGAGTATACTGACCACAGTGAGGCTCAAGAGGGAAACGAAGATAGTAGGGCTAAATTATTCTTCTGCAAAACTGGCTGTGGATGGAACCAGTAATGCTTGGAGGTAGCTGAAAGAGAATGCAGAGTTCACGTAAAGTTTATAAGTGTCTTCATAAGTGTTCCAGGGGAGGAACTATAATCATACCAATGAGTTAAATCTCCAATGGAGAGACCTAGGCAACTGATACACCAAAGACTGAGTGGGGAGGTGAGAAGAGTGGAGCTTTGAGCACTAAGTGAAAGGAGCGCATTCATGTTTTATTGTTGGTGGTGGTGGTGATAGTGTTTGTGTGTGTGTGTGTGTGTGTGTGCTTGTGTACTCATACCTAGAGAAAGAAGAACAATTCTCCTAAGGAACATAGTGATATGATACCGTTTCTGCATAAACTTCCAACTAGAGAAGCTCAGGTTGCTTCAGTGGTCATAACACAGAAACTGAGATATAACAGTAGAGAAAAAATGGAACTTCTAAGAATGGAAGAAACCTAGCAATGGGTGGGCACCTAATCCCAGGGAGTGCTAAGTTTCAAAGTAGGAAAAATCAAGGGGAGTCTTCAAGTTCAAAGGTTATAGGTGGGACAAAACTGCCATGTGAAGGCAAAGTCACTCCATGGGGTGTCCTGGTAGGAAAGGGGAATCAAAGATACGGAGAGGCTTGGAGGTGTGGGTGGTAGCCTATCACCAGTTAAGCCAGGGGACCTTAAAAAGAAAAATGGAGCAAAGGAAGACAGATTCCCTGCGGCAGAGTTGTCCCCACTCTATTCTGAACCAAGTGGGATTCGTAGCATATGTCATTTAAAAAGATCAGGGCTTTGGAAGAGGATAGAAAAATTCTGGAATGGCCACTGATGAGAACAGAGAGGAGATAACAGGAAGTTGAATAAGAGTGAATAAACACAGGTCAGTTGAAATTGGAGAGCAGGCATCTTGAGTGGTCCCAGTCCTTGCCAGGAGTGATTGTCTCCAGCTGTGCTTGGCAGCCAAGGTGCAATTAAACCTAGAACTCAAAGATCCAGCCTGCCCAAGCAGATGTAGTGGAAATCCAGGAGCCAGGCTGTCAGAAGAGGCTAGAAAAGGGGCAAGCCAACGTGGATGCCAAAGATAGACTGAAATAGAAACACACACAATACATAGCTCTTGTGTGGGAAATAGAAACACACACAATACATAGCTCCTGTGTGGGCCACCATTATGACGGTCGACCCAAGCCAGTTTCAAATTTACTTTCCTGGTTCACAGGAAGGAAACCTGGTTCTGCACTCAAGAGCCCCTTACTTGCTGCTCACACCACAAACTTCTCCATTTATTTCTTGAAAGGAAACAGGTCTACCCTCCCATGAGCTACCAGACAGATGAAGAAGCAGCTCAGTTTCCAAACTTATATTTGCAATGAGTACATTAGATTTAAGTAGTGGTTGAATTGAGGTCTTTGAAAATGCAGGGCCCACATTGTCATAGTTTTGAAGAGATAACATTGGTTATTTCCCACAAATATACTAATAGTGGAGAAAAGAAGGCAGAGCTGTAGCCCCCTGGCTAACCTGCTTTGACATTGACTTTAAATGTGCCAAGTGCTGTTGACCTGGGTTACCTTATTATAGGCTCTGGCTTGGCTGGATAATTAAAGGGCAGCTGGAGAATGAATCATGCCAATATTTTACAAGAAAAACTTTTGGAGTTCTCTCTTTCTCCCCCAACCCCCTTGTGTAATGAATTTAGTCTGAGCTGGTAGATGTTTTACATTGATGCCAAAGAAATGAATGAGGGGCAGAGACAGGGGTCAAACTACCACTTTATTTTTTCTTTTTAACCTATCCCAGAATATAACATGGATATATTATGCTGGTTAAAAAATACACGTACAAAGGGATACAATGACTATCTAAAACTGCACCCAAGCAAGCTAAATACCACAGCTTTAGTAAGCAGAGAGTTGCTTCTGACGTGAATAAATACTTAGGGTGTTTGTTCCATCCTACTCAGTTATCATTTTCCAAATATGTTTTTAAAAGCCTTGTTTATTCTAGTCAGTGAAAGGAATGGTGGTACAGATGGAAAGATATGAGTTGCTTAGGTTTTAAGGGGAAAGTGGTTCTTGGTAATAATACATTGCATTATAAAATATGGAAAAATTAAGCTCATCTTGAGGAGAAAAAATCCAAACCCCCTATATTTACTATAAATGAAGACAAAAAAGTACCTCAGTGAAAACCTAAGTACAGAAAGTCTATATAATCTGAGAAAAACTGTGCAAAGGATCGTTTGTCCCATGGCTGTCCGTAAATACTTTCAGACAGCCATCTGAAATTTAATTTTGTCCTCCACTTCTGTTCTGATGCCTTCTTCCTCCTACAGTGGTTAACTGAAATCAGCAGCCACGGCAAGTGAGGCTTTAAGCAGACGTTCTGCTTCTGCCATTCTGTCACGGCTGGTCTTGAATACTGCCATCCATACAGATGGAAGAGGGTGCTTTTTTATTTTATTTAATTTTATTAATTAATTTATTTGTTCACCTTACATCCCAAATGCAGCTCCTCTCTTCCCCCTCCCCCATTGTTCATTGCCCTTCTCAGAGAATGGGAAACTCCCCATCCCATGGGTACCAACCTGCCCCTGGCACATCAAGTCGCATCAGGACTAAGTGCATCCTCTCCCACTGAGGGCAGACAAGGCAGTCCAGCTAGGGGAAGGGGGTCAAAATGCAGGGAACAGAGTCAGAGACAGCCCCAGTTGTAATTATGAAGGAACTCTCTTGAAGATCAAACTGTACATCTGCTACAAATGTGTAGGCATAGGTCATAGGAGAGACCCAACCTCATAGTGCTTCACTGCTGTGCTTGCAGACAGGAGCCTCCTCTTTTGAAGAAGTTGAGGGAGCCAGAGACGGCAAAGGCAACACAAGAAAACCTATGTAATCAACTAACCTAGGCTCATGAGGGCTCACGGGGGCTCACAGAGACTGAACCACCAACTAGAGAGTGCTATTTTTAAAAATGACTTTTCCTGTTCTTTGGGAGAGATGATGCTTAAGGCTTGTAATGTACAGATGCAGAGAGTGAGGCAGGGCGTAGGGTTTGCTCTACCCCTGGATGATATCTGCATGAGAAATAATAGAGAAGGCAACAGCCATTCACAGAGAGATCTGCCCATCAGGATGACGTTCAGAGACCAGGAGTGACATCTGAGTTGCTGATAAAGAGCCGGATCAGTAGGAATGGCAGGTTAGTTATCAGAATTCAACCAGTTATAAGCGTCGCTGACAGAAACAAGGTAATCTCGTGTGCCTGTTACTCTTCCTAAAACAATGAACTGCCAGTCCACACAGTGAATCCATGTGCTTTTCTTTATTTTAGCCAGGATTCTTTCCTCTCTGGGTCTTTTAAAAAGATCTCCTTTAAAGTAAATTGGCCCAAAGAGAAGCTCTGATGTGGAAAATCTAAGATTTGGAGATAGACCAACTCAGGTGACTCTTCAGCTTTAAGGTACAACCTTGCTGGACTGAAACAAATAAAAGGCTCTCTGAACTTACATTCTGAGAACTAGCAATAATAATACCTGTCAGGCTGTTATGAGCACTAAATGAGATATTATATGAAGTACCCGGTACTAAATAGTTTTTCAATAAATTTGTTTCTTTCCCATTCGAGAGTGAACATTAAAACAACCTAGAAGACATAAACCCATGCTCAAACCCACCATGTTTGTCCATTAGGAACTTGCTCCTATTATCTCACAATGAGATGGTCAGATTTGGTCCCTGGATCCAGAGCAACAATAACACCCGAGAGCCTAGGCTCCTTTGTAGACCTACTGTGCTTCATCAAGCAGTCGAGTAATTCTCATGTCCATTAAACACTGGTATGTTAAGATAAATCAAGTTAATAACAGGATCAGCCAGTACAATGCCTGTAGACCTCAGTAAATATTTTCTACTGAGTACAATCTTACTTGTCTACACAGATCCATTTAATGTTGCTAATACTTTACTTCAACTAGGGCCTACAGAATGATGCACCTGTAAGTCTTAGAGTTCATGAATACAGTCATTTCTAAAGTTCTCTTCACTAGCAAATCCTGTGACTGGTTATGTGTCTTAAGTTTGGGGAATGAATAGAGCCAACCACCAGGCGGAAGAAGTGGCCTGGCTGGTAAACTGCTCACTGTGCAAGCATGAGAACCTAAGCTTCAAAATTTAATACCCACATAAAAGAACAATGCCTGGAGGTGATTCATGTAATCCCAGCATGATGGGAGCAAAGATTAGATCATCCTTAGGTCTTGATGGACATCTAGTCTAGCCAATCAGAAAGCTCCAGGTTCAGTGAGGGAACTTGTAAGAAAGAAAGAAATATAGAGGAGACAGGGAGAGAAAGGGTGTGGGGAAGAAGGAAGAGAAAAGGGAAGAGAGGGAGGGAGAGAAGGGAGGAGGGAGGGAGAAAAGGGAGGAGGGAGGGAGGGAGAGAAGGGAGGAGGGAGGGAGGGAGAAAAGGGAGGAGGGAGGGAGAGGAAGGAGGGAGAGAGGGAAGGAGGGAAGGAGACAAAGAAGGAGGGAGGCAAGGAAGGAGGGAGGGAGGGAGAGAAGGAAGGAGGGAGGGAAGGAGAGAAGGAAGGAGGGAGGGAGGGAGAGGAAGGAGGGAGAGAGGGAAGGAGGGGAAGAATAAAAGGAGGAAAAGCTGGTGCTGAAGACCTCTGGCCTGCATATGCACACACATATACACAAAGGAACACACACACACACAGAGGTGTCATCCCTTCCTATACAGTCAGTTCTTCCTGAGTACCACCACCTCCCTTTCCCCTCTTGACTTTTGTCAGCTATCGGTGAACCTTGGTCTCAGAGAACAGTGACAGTTGCCAGCTACCCAGAGAACAAGCTTCCTAGTGTCCATGAGGGTGCAGCTAGAGGGGTCCAGGAAGCAGAGTTAGTCTGCAACTTCTGATTCTCAATGCAAAGCTGAAGCTGACCCAGAAGAGTTTCAACCCCCACTATGTCCCTTCCACCTTCTCTTTTACAGTCCTGCACTGGGTGCTACCTTGCCAAGGATTTTGAAATGACTCATCAGCAGGTGTCTGTCAGGCCTTGAATGGAAGAGAAAAACAAAATCCAGCCTTGAGCTGGAAACACAAGCACTCATAAATGAGCTCCTTTTACAATGCCCAAGGAGAATCAGAAAACAAAACCAGTCCTTTCTCTCTTCTATACACCAGGGCCACCAAAGCATATGTATTGTTCTGTCAAGGTCCAGCACTTGCCACAGTGGTTGCTGGAACCTTCAGGGAAGAGAGATTGTGTTTATAATGAGAGAAAAATGGATTAATCAAAAGTCTAGCCCTCAGCTGTCAGCACCAGCATACAATATGTCAATTGGAATATGAGATACCTTTGACAAGAATACCATCTTGCTTGCTTTAGTCAATCTTCCTTGGAGCAACCTGATTTAAGCAATGATTTTTCTTTGCAATAGATGAATGCTGCCCAACAAAATCAATAAGCTATAAAAGTTGTGGCATTGATTTTAGAATAAAAAGGCTGTTTCAAAAGAAGGCAGTCAGATCCGAGTATCTCCAGTGCTGACAGCCTGTTCAAGTCTCTGGAGAGATCGAATGCAGAGGAACATCCCTTTCTGAACTATACATAACTTGCTTCAGACAACACTCTATGGATTTTAACCTATAAGATCACCAGAGTCCGATTTTTATTGACTGTGTCGTAAATTGGCATAACTCTGCAAATGCTTGATAAAATATGCTGTACGACTTACCTATGAATGTGTAACACTCTTCCTCACCACGCCCTAAGCAAGCATGCAGCCATGGCACCTGAGGTATCTCAAACTCCATTTTAAACACCGGCCAGCTTCCCAGGGGCGTGCTCTCTGACCATGTTGTGAGATAAAGGACAGGCCCTGTGAATTTGAGGCCACAGATTTCCCATGGCTCAGGCATACACAACACGGAATAAGTGTTGATCCACCAACTGTTGAGTGGGTTGTCTTAACAGTCCTTTTCAATAGTGTTTCTCTTGGCACGTCTCTTCAGAGCTCTCTGACCCATGCAGCACCCCATTTTCCTGTGTATTTGCACCTTTTCAGTACGCTGGGCTTTAACTAAAAGGGGGTGTTCCCTTGCGTTTCTCTGCATTAAGGATATACATGGACATTTATGTTTATTTTCAAAGTAGAAGAGTGAATGAGATAATGAAGCCTAAGATACCTAGTGTGTAGTAAGCATTAGCTCTTGTGATTCGCTTACGCTAACCTGCTCCTGAAAGCCTAGCCTGCATAATTCTATGCTTGTTTCTTCATTTGAGCACTGAAAGGCTGACTTTGTTTTGGTAGCTAAGAAAGGAAACAAAACATATCATTTTAATAAATATGAGTGTTTGTAGATTTATATCAATATACATCAATAAAGTAAAGCTTTTCGTTTTGGGCAAAAGTAAACTTATAGATAGACATGCAGGGAGTCCTGTCTTTGGATTTGGTTCAGAATGAATTAGAAATACTTTTTAAGCTGCTGTTAGATCAGTGTTGTTTGTGGTTATGATTATTTTAAAACTTAAATCAGCTAAGGGTCCACTAGCAGGAAGCAATTTTTATATTATATTAATTAATTTTTGTATGTTTTGCTATTTTGCCTGCATGTATGTCTGTGTGAGGGTGTCAGGTAACCTGAAACTGGAGTGAAAGACAGTTGTGAGCTGCCATGGGTGCCGGGAATTGAACCTGGATCCCCTGGAAGAGCAGCCCCTGCTCTTAATTGCTGAACCATCTCTCCAGCCCAGGCAGAAAGGATGGATTCTCTCATCAGTGATGTGGTGCAAGCATTGAAGTAGAAGCTACAGACACCCAGATGGGTCATCTCGGAATACAGCTTTACTACACTACTGGGTTCCATGCTGCAGTGACTTGAATGAAAATGGCCCCCACAGGCTCAGATATTTAAAATCTTGGTCCCAGTTGGTAGAACTGTTTGGAAAAGATTAGCAGATGTAGCCTTATTGGAGGGGATGTGTCACTGGGATGGATCTTGATGTTTCAAAAGCTCATGCCAGACCCAGTTAGCTTTCCTTCTCCCCCGTGCTTCTGGAACAGAGTGTGTAAGCTCGCTGCCGCAACTGCTGTGCCATGCAAACCTGCTGCTATGCTCCCCACCATGATGTTCATGGATTCTAACCATCTACAATCTTGAGCCCCCCATTAAATTCTTTGTTTTATAAGTTGCCTTGGTCATGGTGTTTTGTAATGGCAATAGAAAAGTAACTAAGACATGTGCTAACATGAGACTTTGCCCAGTTCCGAGAAATCATAACATCCAATAGAGCCTGAACCTTACTTATAATAAGAATATGGTTGTCTATGAGGATCTACATGCATGTGTGTGCTTTTGTGGGTGAAGGCTTATACTGTGTGTCTTCCTTGATCAGACTTCACATTGAAGCAAATGGCATAGTTGAACCCAAAGCTTTCAGATTAGGCTAATCTAGCTATCTACCTTGCTCTAGGAATCGATCTTCCAGTATGGGTGAGCCATCAAGCCTCTCCTGCATTTACGTGTGTACTGGGAATCTGAATATAGCTTCTCCTATCTGCACAGGAAACACTTACAGCTGAGCCATTTCTTATGCCCTTGAGTCTCAGGTTTTATACATCCCTCTCTCAAGGTAGTTTTGACAGGCATTAACATATCAGAAACACTGATTTTGTTTTTTATACTTAGCAATGAGTTGACAAATATGCTTTTCAAAACTCCAGTGATTTCAATGGGCATTAAGCAGTTCTCTAGACCCAAGACAAAGCCTAACAGGGCTGAGAGTAATTAGTGAAATAGAAAACCATGTAGTTAATTATACATGAAGCCCAGTGAGAGAAGCACCATTTGGTTATTTTAAAACTATACTTCTTCAGACTGGGAGGTGGTAGTGCACACTTTCAATCCCAGCACTTGGGAGGCAGAGGCAGGTGTATCACTGAGTTCAAGGCCAGTCTAGGCTACACAGAGAAACCCTATCTTGAAAAAACAAACAAACAAACAAAAAGACTCCTAGACCTCTGTTTCTCAAAACAGTTTAGCAGCAAGGGAAACAGAACACGTGCCAGTTCAGTTGATAATGCCCAGTGATTGAAAGCATTTACCCAAAGACTCTACCCTGCCTGGTACAACTCAAGTGCTCAATAAGTGATGCTGAATTATTAAGTACAAAGAATGTATTGTTAGCTTCAATGGTAAGTACCGTTCTGAAGGCCTGTGCCCAGCACTGCTGGGAAACACAAGCAGCAGACTTCCCAGAGGAGGTGAGACTTGTGTGACCCTTAAGGTTGGTGGCTACAAGAAAAGAAGCAATCCAGGCAGATCAATGTGTGCCCATGGATATAAGAAAGGCTTTATACAGTTGAAGAATTCAAGTGGTTGCCATCATCCCCAGCCACAGTGACCAGGGCCCATGACTGTGACCACAGAGATCCTGAACCATGTCTTCACAGATGGAAAGGAAAAGACAGATGCATGTCCTATGTGCCAAAGTCCTCCTTGAAAGTGCAAGGCCCTAAGAGCTGGTCAAGCACAACAATGCAGGAAGAACAGAACAACGAGAGAGAGCTTTGCAATAGCTCAGTGAAGAGCCAGAATCTCCATCGATGTTGACTTGAAACTCTTTGAGTTGACTTGAAAATGAACCCGCTTCACTCAAGAATTTGACAACTGAGGGTTAAGAAGATTTTTGTGGGGGAGGATTCACTGTTCACTGGAGACAAGGAAACGGATATGGCATTAGGAGTGCAGAAGAACTGTTACCATAGATGAGGCTGAAAGTGACAAGAGAGGTGTCCTATATGTAGGACAGGCTCAGGAGAAACCTATCCAGGATTCCTCGCTAAGCAAGCAGGGTGGATGGGTGGAGGGACAGCAATGGGAAAGACATAGTTCCATCCACCCTAGCTCAGCTCTAAGTAGACATTCTATTCAGTACCACATCTTATCTTATTGGGCTACTGAGATAGGTCTTGTGCCTTTGGACTGGAGTGACTTCTCTTGTCTTGGTCATAATATGTAGCCCTGTATCCCATTGCTTATCTTCTCTTTTAGCTGAAAAAAAGATTGAGCAGTAACAATCAACAATTTTTGGCGTCATATTTTAGGAAAATATATTCTCAAATTTATCAAGAGAAAATGTATGCTTACAGCTCATTTGTTTTGTGGTTTCCTGCTTAATAGAATAATACCAGAGTTAGTATCTGTACTGGGTGAAATATATCTGAAAAATCACTGGGGTCCATTCCCTGACAAAGAATGGGAGGTACCCCTCAGCACAGAGTCTGGATGAACTATGACCTCATTCATACAATTTGTTGACACACATTCAAGTTAGCAGTTGCTAGTAGCAGGGTGTCAAAGAACTTCCGGGAAAGGACCTACCTAACTCTTTTAAGGGGAGAGAAGCTTTGTGTTCAGTGAGCAGAAAGCATTATTTCTGGATCACACTTATACATGCTACACTAGTATGTCATGTCCTTAACTTTACTCATTCTTGTGTACAGACAAATGAGCCCTGGAATCAAGATGGCCTTCGCTTGGGGCTGTGTGTTGTTTCTTTCCACCAAGGAGATGATTGCTGTGGAAAGTAGCAGCATTTATGAAGTCTGGAATGGAAATGGAATTTTCTTCTTTGTTGTATGTGTCATGTTGATAATATACCATCCGTTTCATCACCAGTGCCCTTTATTAAACCAAACAGACTGATGTGTTTGTTCTCTACTAATTTCAGTCAGCCTGTTTAATGTTCAATGTAATCCAAACAAAAACCCGTGTGAGTATAGTCACATCCAAAGTTGTGTCCCTGGGAAACTCCTCCTTCAATTTTATCTTCTTTCTTCTCTCATAGAGTAGCAATTTTGCTATTGCTAGGCATTGGGAAAGGTCAGAACAAGTTTAATGGAAAATAGCCACTTTCAAAGCAGTCTAGCACCCTTACCCATAGAGGTAAGTCTATTTTAAATGCACATGCGATTAATGCCACATGTTATCCTCAGAATTCTCAAACTTCAATGTGCATCTGAGTCACACTGAATGGTTATGTTAAAGCACAAACTGCTAGGAATCACCACCAGACACTCAAATTTTCTAGGTCAAGGCTGCCCCACCAGACTTTAATGCAAACATGTTCTATATGATGTCGATATTTTTGATCTAGAATCCATACAACAGGGCCTTTCTTTTAACCCAGAAACTACCATCTCTGTTTGCAGCAGTTAGCTGTGCTAGATGCTCCCCTCCTTCATTCACAGAGCTGATGCTTATTTTTAAAGGGGGGAGGGGGCATGCACATGCACATGTGTGCATACCTAGAATACAGAAGACGACATCAATTCCCTTGAAGCTGGAGTGATCTAATATGGGTGTTGGAAACTGATTGTGGATCCTTTGCAAAGCACTATGTACTGTTAACAGCTGAGCCACAGCCAGCTCCATAATCATTAACATTTTTTAAGGCCGAGAGAACCTCCGTGTGTAACTCTCACTGCCTTGAAACATTTTATGCAAACCAGGCTGGCCATAACGCTGCTACCTGAGGTACAGTCTAAGCAGTGTTTACACTGAACCCATCTAGATGCTATGAGCAAGCAGTAGACACATGATGGAAGCATGTTTTCTAGGTCATACCCATGTGCCTTCCAATACTGACTTTCCAACATTGCCTTCCCAATCACAGTGGAATCATTTGAAAGGCTTGAATAAAAACAGATTCCTAGGTTCTGACTGCAGGTTATTATTCAATTGACTTGAGCACATTCTCAGTGTAGATGTTTCAAGGCTCCCCAGAATCCCAAGTGCAGACAACACCCCCAAAGAGTAGCTAATGGATAAATTCTTTGCAATTTCTTTTCTTTTTGTTATTGTTGTTACTATTGCTTAAATTGTTCCTTGACGATTTCATACATGTATAGAATTTATTCTCTTAACTCTCACCTCCTGTTATGTACCTGGTTCCTCAACCCATCCTGCAGGAAGCTCCTTAAGTAGGTGGATAAATAACCCACAATAGTTTGAGGAACTTCCTTAACCAGGAAGATTAACAGCTCAAAATAAGCTTCAGGAAGTTCCTGAAACTGACCAGATCCACTAGCCCCTTCTCTGACAAAGTAAGCAAAAAAAGCTGAGAGTCTCCCCTCAGAATAAAGGAAGCTGAGCTGCAAAGAGACAAGCAAAGCTGCAACTAAGACTGATACCAGACCAGATGCTTCGCCGAGGTGGAGACGAACTCAGGCACCTGGAAAAGACATTCTCCAACCTGATGAGCTGCCTGCAGACTGCAGTATGCTCCAGGTTCCCAGCTTTGTGAGATGCTACCCATGCTGGGGTTGGCTTTCATGATGCAGCTGTCTTTGGGTGATTTCTGCTCCTATAAGTAACTCCATCTAAACTCTTTGGTTCACCAAGTTGGACTTTGGTGATATATCTGTACTTTTATCTGTCATAGGTTCTCTGCTGGGTTGAATAGGCATGTGTGTTGCATTTCCCCAGAAAATGTTTTGTCACACAATACCCCTAACCTGTCCTAGCTCCTAACAATCCCTGACATTACTTCTTCTTCCCTTCTTCTCACATCCATGTCTTCTTGCTTTATATGTGGTCCATTGATTCTAACCATCTGTGTGAAAACAAGTTTAGAACTATGCATTGGGGCCTGAAGGACTCACTCTTGAGTATACAACTGAAGACAATGACTATGTTGTTTTTCAAGAGGGTGTTTATACAACCCCTGTGAGGTTTATGGGATGCCACGGTAGTATAAGAAGAATGTCAGAGAACATGGGAAATGCTATCTTCAGGGCAGAGCAAAGTACAAGCACAATCCTACAGCAGCTGCAGTAGCCTGCACTGGGCATGCAGAAGACAAGACCTGTTAATAGCCAATCATAAACCAGGAAAGAGCTTATGGGCCCCTTCTCCTTCCTAATTAGCTAGTCCAAAACTTCTTTTCTTAAACCATATCATTAAGAGAACTTGCAACTGGACCGCCCTTATCTAATGACTAGGGTCTGCCCTCATACAAATCATGGCTGTATTGAGATTCAATTTGTATAGTATAAAATTTGCCCATTTAACGTATACAGTTTAGTGGTTTTGTTATCATCATTGATATGTGCATCTGTGGATACAATTAAGCCTACATGTCCATCATTTCAGAAAAATGCTACAGAGCAAAAGGGATGCGTATCATCCATTCCCTTCTGTGCTCCTCACACACTCTAAGCACCCAGAGCCTACTTTCTGTTTCTGCTTCATATAAATGCAATCATGTAATATGTAGGCTTTGGCTTCTTTCACTTAGCTCATGTCTCCAAGGTTCATCTACAGTATAACAGGTACAGTGCTATGCTTACTTTATCCAGTTTTCCCTGTGGGCACTTGGGTGTTCTGCCTTTAGCCTCTTATGAATAGTACGTCGGTGAGTGTCCAGAATAAGTTCTAACTGAGCATGTGCTTCTGTTTTCCTGAGGGTATTACTGCTAGATGAGGGGGTAAATCTGTGTCTGGACGGTTGCCAGCTGTGTTCTGCAGTGCTCACACCGTCGTAGGTCGTGGACCCCTACAGAAAGAATGATCCCAGGGTCTCCACATCTTTATTAACAAGTGTTGTTTATTAATTGATACTTGTTGTTTATTATCACCATCCTCATGCACATGAAGTGCTATCTCACTGTAATTTTTATTTGCATTTCCTTAATGGCTAATGATTGTGAGCATCCACTGGATATGTTTATCAGCCACTAACCTATCTTCTCTGTAGAAATGTCAGTTCGGTGCTTTGTGCTTTGGGTGGGCTATTTAATTTTTATGATTGGATTATAAGAGCTCTTTTTAAATTCTGGTTGTAAATCCCTTTCTAGAAATAGGAATTGCAAATATTTTTGGCCCTGTATTATTTGTAGCACAGAAACCTTTACTTCTGATCTAGCATTGCTAATCCATTCTTTCTTTAGTTGCTTGTGAGTTTTGGCATCACTTCTAAGAAGCTGGTGCTTAAGAAAGTCACAAAGGTTTATGCTTGTCTTCTTAAAAATTTATAATTTAGCTCTTTCGTTTATCCTTTGATCTATTAGAGCTGCTTTTTGTGCATGATACAAAGGGACCCCGTTCATTTTCAGCATGTGGATGAAACAAAGGGACCCAGTTCCTTTTTAGCATGTGGATGCTGACAAATAGTTACAGCACTGTTCGTTAGAAAGATTATTCTCTCCCCAATTGAATTGTATTACTATCTTCATTCTTTCAAAAAATAAAGAGCCATAAAAACAAACTAGCAATTTTTTCTCAGGTTAAAAGATTCACTGAGAATTAATTAGGTAGGTGGCGATGTGTACTGGAGAGTGTTCATGTCCTACAGCAATGAAAGAGCCTAAGTTAGCATCAGCTGGACCCTGGTTAAATACTTCCTACATATTGGATTCTAGGAAAGAAAAACAAATTGACCATAATTTCTGTCTACTCTGCCTCTATAGAAAGACAGAGGAGCAAGCAGTAAATCCTGGTGTATGTGCTGCTCGGAATAAGTGTGGGCCAAATGGAAGCATAGTGCTGGGAAGCTTTATCTCTGAGGTGAAAGCTAAGTTTAGTCCTGGAGAGAAAGGGACGGGGAGGCAGGGATTTCTCGAAGACTAGAGCCCTTGTGAGGCTGGAGAAGAGAGCAGTTGCAGAAGTGACGACACAGAAAGCAGATCTGCTTGGAAGGATCCAGCATACCTGCCTCTGGATTTGGCCGCATTCTGTTGTCAAGGACATTAGACATAGCTAGTTCCCTGAATGTCTGGAGGTTTTCAAGCCGAGCTTTGAGTTTTAGATTTGACACAATGAGCTTCCAGGGTTGGCAGCACCAACCACAAATTCTAGGCTGCTTTCTCCTCATGAAAACGTGACTCCGGTGCTTACACTGCTCCTTAAATAGGGAAGTTTCCACCATGCAGATCTCAAGCACAGCCTGAGTATCCTTCCTTACAAGAGGTGCTCTGGTCTGAGTAAAATGGAAGCTGGAGAAAAGAGTAATTTTTCTCTTTTAACCAATTAGGTAAAGGCTAGCCAACTCTCAACCTGAAACACATTACCTATGCCAAGTTCCCCTTCGAGACAGAGGAGAGCCCTTGAGAGCACAAGGCTTCCAAACCCAGATATTGCTCACTCCTTCGGACGCAGCTGAAAGGCAGCCCTCCATCACATGTTATGGGACAGCCCAGAAAACAGTAAGGACCATTTCCCAGCAGGGTCAGGACACATACCTACATGCCTACCTATAAAGCTATCTTCCCTACAATCTATGTCCCCTAGGACACCGATAGTGTTCAAGGGTTCTTTTTATTAATCTAAACTTCTCCTGTGCTTAGGGAAAACGGCTTCTTTGGGGAATTATCTGCAGTATCCAACTGGAGCTCTGGGGGGAAAGACTTGAGTTGGAACCTACCTTCTGATGCCATTGTGAGGGTTAGTAGGAGCATTCTTGTTAAGGCTTAGCTAAATAGCATAAACTAAATGATCCTTTAATGACAACTCTGAGAACCGGGGCTGTGGTTATTTCTCATTCTCACTAAGGAAATCAATAAGGTTGCTGCATTACATAAATTGGTGTAGCTAAGACCAAAGCATTAATAGGGACACTGCATTAGATAAGCAGTGTAGCTAGGACTGAAGCAAAGAAAGAGAGAGATTTGCTTTGCTCATAGTTCCAGAGATCTCAGGCCTCTTTAGGCAGAACATTGTGGTGGCCGGTGCTTGTAGGACAGAAAGCTCTGCACCTCACAGTTGACAGTGTGTTAATAAAGGAAGGGATTGGACACCAGGCTTAGAACTTCAAACTCTGCCTCTGGTGACCTACTTACTCTAGCTAGGCCTTAGTTCCTAATATGTTCAGATTCTCCCAAAATAGTGCCACCAGCTGGGGACCAAGAATTCAATACCTGAGCCTATGGAGACATTTAATATTCAAATGACAACAGATGCAACACACTGAAAATAGCCACATGTTTTCTCTGTGTGTAAAAGCCTGAGAACTGAGCCCAGGCCCCGGTCACATGGCTCTGTGCAGTCACCTTAAGCAAGGTGCTCAAAGTTCTGAGGACATTGCATTGCTCTTATATTAGCCCAAATTGTACCTTTCACAGACTTTTTCATGAAGGGGACTCGTCTATATTTGTTTACGATGATTTGTGTGCTGCTGAAGGGGAAAGCTTCCAGTTACTGGCAGAGAGATAGGACTGATCTAGTTTTAGCAAAAGTCATGGTTCCTCCAGAAAAACCATGTGAGGCTGTAATTATTCCACAAGCAATGGACACGGGCTGTATAATTAAAGAAGAGATACATTAACCAAAATTTATGATGATAAACAAGACGATGATATGCAATTAACCTTTGCAGCCATAATATCAGCAGTTCCCCAAGCCTCTTTTCACAGAACTGCTCACTTGAAAATCATCCAGCTTTGCTGTGGCGTTTGCTTAAATATTTAATTTACCTGCCTGCAGAGAAAGCCGCTCCCTCTCTCCATCTTTTTTCCTTTGAGCTATAGCTTCTGCTTTTGCCATATTGACATTCCAAACTGTATCTCATCAAAAGAATTGGTTTTCTAAAGACGTTTATTTCTTTTCCTGAAGCCTCTAAATATAAACAGTATTTACAATGTAGAAGAAAGTTCTTGTATATTATTGAGGGATGGGCTTGTGATGGAGAACTAACTGTGTGTTCTGTGGTCAAATCTCAGAGGTAGCTCAGGCCAATGGAACCCTGAGACTTGGCACATGTGAGCAGGGGATTGGCGGGAGACTTAGAAGGGGGAAGGCTAACCATGTTCAAAAGCAAATGTTTGAAGAGCCTCTGTTTGTAAAAACAGAGGTTAGGCTTAAAGTTCATAATCTTTAGGAAGGTCCAAGGTCGATTTGTGAGGTATATATCAACATTACAACATAAAATCAGAAGGTTCCATGACGACCCAGAGAGCCCTAGTCTGGAAAACCAGAAGGCGGGATTCAGAACTTCAGTCCCTAAGGGATTCAAGGAGAAAGCTAAGATCACAGCTCCTGATGAAGTAGGCAAAACAATCATCAGGAACTCTAAAACGACACCCAAAGACATGGGGTCAACAGTAAAGGAAGAGCCCAACATTGAGATCCAAGAGCAGAAAAGGCCATACTGCAAGATCAGTGCTCCATAGCCAGTAAGATACAGGATCTAACCAGGGCCACAACAAACTCAGACTTAGGTCATATACAGGTGTCAGCCTTGACACCATTAACATTTTGAACAGTACATATTTTGTATTAAGGGGCTGCTCCACGCCCTGTGGAGTGTTTAGAAGAGCATCTAGCCTTCAGACAATAACTTCAAGTCATAAAAATTAAAACTATCTCCAGCTGTTGTTAAGTACCCCTGGGAAAGAGTCAACATTTTCTTTGATTGAGACTAATAATTGGTCAGAGGTGCTCGAGTTAAGTGGTTGCAAAAGTAAAGAGCCAGGATGACTGTAGTTCTCAATGCTTGCTGATGTTTGTCACATTCATCTTCCCATAGTCCCTATCTGAGCTTCCCTGAGTGTCCTTCCTGTTTTTAAGCATCAAGTCCTTTATGATTGTGTTTGTCATTTTTCTGATTCCTTCTGTAAGAATAATTCTATTAGAAAATATCTATGTCTACCCTAAAAATAGGTAGATGCCTGCATAGTCCCTACAAGATGATAGTTACAAAGGCCTTTGCCTATATCCATTTACTGTAACTACACAGGTGTAACATATCCTATTCCAAAGAAGTACCATGTCAAGTCCCAAATTTTAAAGGATCCATAGTGAATGCCACCCTTGGCTAAATGAATCTGTGATGCTGGTTTCTAGTCAGGATCTGTCTCTGGGATGCCAGACAGGGCACTCTGAAAAGTCAGTAGCTTTTAAAATATTACTCTTGCTGGTTGGGCAGCAATGCGTGAAATGGCAAGGTTGAGGTGACATTGGTAACCATCTGGATCCCTTTGTCTATTGGGATCTCACATGGTCCCTTGTCATTTCTTTCAATTTGCTATTAGTAGATGGACATGTCATGTCGAGATTAAAGTGAGTTGATGTTGTGGTTCACACCTACACTCTGAGCACTGAGAAGTTGATGCAGGAGAACTGACATGAGTCCAAGGTCAACCTGGACCACAGAATAAATTTCAGGACAGCCTGGACTAGAGTAAGATCCTTCCTAAAATAATCACACACAGATAAAGAGACACTAGACACACTTGCACATATAGTACTCTGGAAGGGTACAACATAAAATCTTGACAGAACTCACATCCTTCCTGACTAGGGTGTTCTGGGTAGCCTTCAGTAGCACTGTTATGTGAATTATTGATAGATGGGAGGCAATTGCTCAGGCTTGCTGAAGAGAGAGTCATGAAAACTTACCCATCCTGCTTTCCATGGGCAGGTCTGAACTGAAGAGAGCAGCTCAGTAAGATTTCATATCTTCCCTGAATGAGGAAAACAGGTTATTTTTTAGAGTGGCAGAGAGTATAATCTAATCTAACTATCATTTCAACATTGGTAGATGGATCTCTGAAGGTTACACAGAGCTACTCGGGAGGACATGACTCATTTTAACCATAGAATTTTTGTTTTCTTTCCAGCCTATGTTAAGTCTGGAATATGGGATTACATCTAGAATATACTCATGGGATAGGGTAGGACAGGTTTCACTTGAGATAGCTTTAGGGCACTAACAGAAATTAGGGACAGATCTAATCTGTTTAAGACATTCTTAGCTGAACGGAGTCCTTTTGTTCAAGTGTCGTCTGGGATATTAGGTAAAATATTTCAACTTACCAGAGGGTTTGAATGGATCAATTTTTTCTTTTATTTCCCCAGGACATATCTTTGTTATGATCTGTATGTAAGGACTTTAAGATATTATATAACTTTATTGTCAAAGCATATTATTTTGCTAAAGCATTTTTATGGAATTATAAACAAGTCACTGATTCATTCCAAGATCTTGTAAAGCTATGGAAATTATCAAGAGACGTGACATTTGATCAAATTTTAGTAGCAGTCACAACAATGATAAAAATCAAAGGCTCTTTGCAAACTAAAATCCCCCTTTATTTATATTTCTCATTAAATCCATTATGAATCTATGAGGCCATTTATTGTCTGCATTGATTGTAAATAAGGAGCCTGAGACAAAGAAGGTCACCTGCCCGATGTCCTCATGGGTCAGCTAACACTCACCCTCAGGCAAAATCTACATCATAAACATACCGTCCCATTTTTCTTACATATGAGCCCAAAAAGCTATTTCTATACTTTTACTCTTATTTCACATTTATACTACCTCTGTCACCGTGATTTTATATATAAATACATACATTTTATGTATATGTAAATTAACTTACAATTTTATGTATACAATTTTGTGTGTATATAAACATATACATTCTCCTGATCTCTATCCATAAATGTCTTTGTATAAATTTCTATTTCCCTGGATTGTGCTTGGTGATGTGTTTAGAGCATTGGCGTACTACAGGGAACTACTGCAAGGACCAAGTATTCATCCAGGTATCCCCAGTTTGGAGAACTGCCTAAATTCCCAAAGTGGCTAAGGGAACCAACTCTCTACCAGGGTTTAGAGGAGAGCAATCTAACCAACCCACCCAAGGACTTCTTTGGAAAGAGAAATTAGTTAGCCAAATAAATTGTTGGCCCAAAGAAGAAGCAAGTAAGTTGCTGAAGCTAAGACAGGAGGGGAGCCAGGGAATGGAGAGGTTAGCACAGCCACTCCTGTAGACACTTCTGAGTTTACAACTCAGTGAGCAACTCAAAGGCTCTTCATCTATTTCTCTTCCTTCTGTCTTTGAAGCAAACAAGGGCCAGGAGAGCCAGCTGTCCCCTGAGAGTCACCTTTCAAGAACTTCATTCCCTTCCTTGAAACAGAATCTTAAAACTCTGTCCCCAACAGACTGGACCCCAGTCAACATTTAAAGGTGGGGATGGGTCTCCCTAAGGAAACGGGAACAGATATTGTCAAAAGATGCTGGACTACTTCTTAAAAGGAAGGAAGACATAAGGAAGAGGAGGAGGAGGTGGAGGAGGAGGAGGAAGAGGAAGAGAAAGAAGAAGAGGAGGATTTGGTTTATTTTTTTAATTTTTATTTATTTATTTATTGGTTTTTTGAGACAGGGTTTCTCTGTGTAGCCCTGGCTGTCCTGGAACTCACTCTGTAGACCAGGCTGGCCTCAAACTCAGAAATCCGCCTGCCTCTGCCTCCCAAGTGCTGAGATTAAAGGCGTGCGCCACCACTGCCCGGCAGATTTGGTTTATTCTTAAGAGTGTGTGTACCCATGATGAATCTCCTGGAGTTGAAGTTGCAGTTAAAGGCAGTTGTGAGCTACCTCACACCAATACTGAGAATTGAACTCACATCCCTTTGCAAGAGCAGTACACACTCCTAATGATGAACCCATGACACTGGTCTTCCAACTGTCTGTGCTGGGTGTCTAGAGCAAGACTATCTGTGGCAGAGTATAGCCCCAGGCTGCCCATTTTGAGTATCTATGTGGACATAACTCATGGAATTCCTTAGAGTAGTCAACAGTTTGACCTAAGAGGAACCCTGGCCTTCCCTTCAGGAAAAAGATGAGTGCACATATTTTTAAAAGCTGCTCTTTGTACTCCCTTTAAGGAAATACATAGATTTAAAAGCACAGAAGCATGACTTGGCTTTGTGACTCACAGTAAACAACACTATGGCAACACCCCCTCGGCTCTGAAGCAAAAGCAAACGATTCTACCCCCCCCTGCCCCCCAATTTCTCAGCATCTTGTTAGTATTAGGGACAGTTAGAACAAGGGCTATATGAATGAGCTTTGCAAATTGCCATACAGGTAGGAAAAGCTACGCTGGGTATATTTGATTGACAGAAATCGCAGCCAGTGTCCTTCTTTTGAAGCCATCCGATTGCTTCCTGGGCTTTGAGCAGCTCATTACTCATCCTCTTGACTTATTTACATGTGTTTGTTTTGTGTGGGCTTTGGGACCTCAGGAGGACGTTAGCAACTCCACTGAATATTTTTAGCCTCTCTAATGTAGCTCTCCTTGTTCATAAGGTCTTATTTGTGCTTTATGCCCTCTATTAACATGGATCTTTTACAAACATCTGTGAGCTGGGCACTTGGGGGCTGAGCCCAACCAAGAGATCTGGGGTGGTAAGTGTGATGTACAGTTCAGAGTTCAACAGACCCGAATCCAGTTTTGTCAATTAGTTTTTGATGATTGCATCCACTGAGCAGTATCTGTTAGGAGGATAGGAGAACTTGGCAAACCAAGTAACCTGGAGCTTAACTCTGTCTGGGTCTTCAGTGGGAAAACAAAAGGAGACCGGGTGACTTTTGAGATACTTTGAAGTTATGACAGCCATGACTACGAAGTTACAAATGGAATAGACCCCAGAAGATAGACAGGAGATGCAGGGATTCTGTTTGCTTGAATCTTCTTTACACCAAGGTGTGTTGGTGTAATGAGTATTTTCAGCTTAGCGTTTGATGGCATCATCTGCCTTCCTCCATGAATATTATGCTCTTTGACCCCAGAACCAAGAGCAGACAAAATTGCCAATGCCATAGTAACATAAAGCTTGAAGACACATGAATGACATTGCATCTCCTGTTCCTTTGGCCCTTCACATTGGCAGAGTGTTCCTAAGATGGTTCATCAAAGAGCTTCATGTGCACCTAGCAAATGAAATGATGAGACACACCAGTTGGCAGGCACAGGGGTGAAAAGCTTTCTGGAAAGTCTTTGGACTTGGGCTTGTACTGTGGTGAACCAAGCCATCAGCCCCATGGGATAAAACCTCATTGTGCTTTCTTAGAAAAGTCACCCATATTTTGTGTCTCCAGTTCTTGGCTTATAAAATCACCATCAGAAACAGTAGTCTGTTGGCTACTTGCTACCATCATGGAGTTTAGAGGTTATTGGTGTTTGTTTGTTTGTTTTTGAAGAATTTCCAGAATCCTAGACCTTAAAAATAATAAGAACTTAATGTGTAATATGGTCATCTTCTTACAAATATTCTTTAGAACTGTCTGTGCATGCACATACGTGAAATGCCACTAGATTTAGTGGTCACAGAAGAATAAGGGAAAGTTGGAATCTGTTACTTAAGATTTCAATCTTAAGACAAAATTGGTGTGTTTTGTGTGTGTGTGTGTGTGTGTAACACACATATATATGGAGAGGGGGAGAGAGAGAGAGAGAGAGAGAGAAGAAAGAAGAGAGAATAGTTCAAAGCAATTGACTGCTATAATCTTTGAGGAATTCATTGACATGTTCTAGGAGAGTTTGTTGCTTCTGAAGAAACACTAATGAATACTCATTTGATATGATGTTCCCCTTTCTAAAAGCTCTGTTTCGTCAAGCCTGTGAATAAAGCTGGACTCTCTTCCCCACTGTGCTTATAAACTAATGTTAGTCTGGAAACAGACCGTCTAAACAGCATCTGCGAATCAAAAGCCCCCATGGGTAGGCCATGTGATAATACTATTGTCACTTGCTGTGTGGTATTTATAATTAATGCTCTTCCCTTTCTAGCCAATCGTTATACAGCTTGGGTTTCTAATTATGGCAGCAAAGAACAGAGAACGGGTGCTCACACTGAGGTATCATTGTTCTTACTGCTGTAGAAAATGCAGATCTATGAAATGGGAGGAACCTTCATTGGCCCCTTGCTCTCAACCAGTCGTTCCAGGTTACCTCCTACCTTGCCTCACTTGAAGACAGTAAATGATAACCGGAAGCAAACTTTCCTTTCTCTAGAAATCTTTCCAATTTGGTGAAGCGATGACAAAGAAACATCTCTAATTCCAACTCAACTCTGTTACTTAATTTCCTCTATGAAAGCTGTAAGTGGTGTGTTTGGCTGCTGTGTTCGCCTTCAGACATAGCTGCCAAGGCTACCTACAGAATAGGTGATGGTAAAAAGCCAGGGAGCACTTCAGCAGCCAATTATAAGTAGTTGGCTCAGTGGTAATCCCATCTGGCCCAGGGAGCAAGTGAACAGACTGCTGGCGAGTAGCTAGTTCCCTCCTGACTTGTGGCTCTTTTGAACCTTAGCTTGTTGCTCTTTGAGTAAATGCCAACTGAGGTTTTGGCATAGGAGTCTCGGGCAGAGAAAACTAGACCTATACATTCCACCTGCAAAGGCAGAGGTAACAGAATTTTAACAGCTTTCTATAACACTTTTAGGATAACTTTTGCTTTCATTAAAACTGTCTCATCGCTTCTCGGCCTTTTCACTAAGATCAAGTGTAAAAGTGTTTGTCTCTGGATTATGCTGCTTTCTGTCACTATAACAAAGTACCCCAATGCTAGATGGTATTTAAAGAAGGAAGGTTTATGTAGCCCATAGTTCTAGAGGTTCAAGAGCAAAACACTGATATCCCCATGGCTCTGGTAAGGAACCTCTTGGGCTTCACAATGGCTATCACACTGTAAGACAGAAAGTCAGAGGGCAGCAGAGAGCAGTCTTACTCTTTGTTACAGCTAACCTCTTGGACACTGACTAGGGTCCCCTGAGGACTGCAGCAGTTCTTTCTCACAGCAGCATCCTAAATGACATTGTTACCTTGTACCACGTCTCAGATCTTAGAGGTCTCTCACAGAATCACTACTTCAGTGGACAAGCTTCCAACGTACAGAACAACAGGGGATACTTGACTTCAGCATCCAAGCCACAGTAGAAAGGATTTGAGAGAGCCCTTTTCAACCTCAGGAACGAAGGACACCACCACACTGCAAATATCTGCACACAGGACATTGTTCACAGCATGCTCCTGGTCTCTGGGATAAATGACCAAACACATCAGCTTCCTTTCTTGAACCTGTGTTGAAGGTAGTACCTTCCTGCCCATATCTTCATCAGAAAAAAAAAGAAAGAAAAGAAGAGAAGAAAAAAACCTACCTAATATCTGAGTTTGTCATTGAAGTCATGGAAATGTTTTAAAATCTATTTGAAAAGGTTCTCCACTCTGACTAAAGAGGAAAGGCCCACCCTGAATGTGTGCACTACCCCATGGGCTAGGGTCCTGGACTGAAGAAAGAGGGGAAAGTGTTCCCAGATTCCTCTGCTTCTTGTTCACCGATGCCTGAGGGGGTGACAGCCCCAGGCTCCTCTGCCATGCCTTCTGCACCAGAATAAATCTTCCTCCTCTTAGCGGCTGTTTGTACAGGATTTGGTCACAGAAACAAGAAACATAATGAATACAGTCCTGAACAGTCGGATTTTAGGGGTCTGAAAATCTTATCTGGCTGCACAGCTCTCTTCAGAAGATACTTGACAATTATGAACATGTAAAACTGAAGTGTCTAGATGACAGCTCTGGAGAGACAGATGAAATGTTCCTCAGATCAGCACAAAACTGAACATAAAAGAGCTGCATAAAAATGGCTGCCGAGGTAGTGACATGGCTCAACAAGTAGAGGAGCTTGCCACCAGGTCTTAAGACCTGAGTTCTATTCCCAGGACCCACATGAGAGAAAGAAAAACAAGACTCCCACAAACTGTCCTCCTATCTCCACATGTGCACAAGACACACGGGGACACACACACACACTAAGTTAAACTATTAAATGCACTCAAATGACTTATTTTCTTAGTGATTTTATGGCTCAGACAGTCCATGCCTTTGGAGGACTATCCTTCTGGTGTGAGTAGGTCAATGAAATGTATGTCACATCTTTTTCCACCACTGCATCACCAGCCCCACCCTAGAGCTGTTTTTTCACAATGGAAAGCCTCTATATCTGAGCATCACTTAATGATGCTGGAAGCTGAGGGTGGCATCACTGGCCCCAATACAGACCCAGTCAGCCTAGACACTGCTGCTTTGCTTTCTGACTTCTCATTGTTGCCCTGTTCAGAGGAAATTGAAGATCTGGGGCCAATTTAACAATCTGAAGATCCTGGGGCTGAAATAATTTCATCTCAAATTACATGACTGCGTGTCCCTTCCCACTTCATTCTGCATTATTCCTCTTCCATTTCTTTGGGAAAATCATTTGGCTGTTGAAAAATGTTAAAATTCTCAAGTAGAAGGAGATCTGTAAAATTTAAAGTATGAAATGAAAGAACTTCACAGAGTTGGGACAGGTCTGAAGCCCAACTGCATGTCTGAATTAATTGCCAATTTCATAAGTCTCAGATTATTATAACTCTCATTTTTTTTCTTGAGTCTGAACATCTGTAATGACTACTATTGTGTTTAAATCACATTGGGAAAATGTGGGGAGCCGCCAGAGTCGCACCCACATTCGCCATTACGAGATGGCGCCTACATCCGGCCGAGGACAAGTTGTAAACAGGCTAGTGCGCATGCACCTGGTAATTTTCCACCTCAGAGTCTCAGCCTCTCTCGTGGCGGCATCTGGCCTGATGTGCGGGAGCCAATGGAGAAGCTCCGCGTCCCAGGCAAGCGCTGTGACCTATATAAGGGACGGGTGTTCTATTGTTCGGGGTCTCCACTCGTGGCAAGCTTATGCTCTCCCTCTCAAGATGCATTAAAGCTTTACTGCAGAAGGATCCTATGTGTGCCGCGTCGTTCTTGCTGGCGAGATGGTAGCGCGGGACAGGAAAATTCTACCCTCTCCAAGTGGCATATTATATGAAATGCCAAGGACTTTTTGGTGCTCTCCCCAGGTGTCTACTCTTGGTGGCATGTTGCTACAGATTGCAAAGAAACCATTTTCTTAAAGATGTAATCTGCTGCTTGTTCAACATGCTCCCAAAAGACTCTTGGAGAGCTAAAAACTCTTGTCACCTGGCAATGTGGCCACCATGTTGTCATCATGGTGCAGTGCCTTTGTGCTGTCACTTCTATATGTCTGTAATAGCAGGAACAGAAATACACAGTACACAGAGCACACACCCTGTACATGATATTTGAGAAAAATAATAGACAATTATGATCCTGGTTCTTGTATTTGCTATTTTAACTTTTTATTGGCATGCAGTCTTCTACTTATAAACAAATAGTTTCTATGTTATACCAACAGGAACATGGTGGATCTCAAGTCACTGTGCCTCTCTATGTGCATCAGTATGCCATACTTAGTGATGACTCCATGCTCTCTAGGTTTCTATAAGTATATTCTGTGATGTTCCCACAGGTGAAATCACACATTTCTCAGAAAACATCCTTGTTATTAAAATGCACATGGCTATAATTGATTCGCTTAGAGGTGGGCAGTGGGCAACGAGGGCCTTGCTATTTTGGTCCCGTTATTTGCTTCCCTGAGAAGACCCTAACCCTGGTGTTTTTCAGTCTGACTGCTATTTTTGTGCAATCCTTCCATATCCTTCCTTCTAAGTGGCTCTCCCCGTTCATGTTTTCCTGGGTAATTCCTAAGACTCATGTCACCCAAGTAATTTTCACACCAGTACTGCTGGCTGAGAATGAAGTTCAAGTCTATTTTGAGGAAGTCCTAATAACCTTGGCTGAGTTTTTGAAGAGGATGTTTCTCCCGCTGGGGTCTTTTTAAAAATTCTTGCAAGCCTTTGTTGGAAGAGTGATTGCTTTTCCTATTCATAAGGACAGCGGTGGATGTAAAGCCAATTGTAGTAGCAACCTAATGAGGGAAAGGTGATGCGCTCTCCTGCCGTCCCTTCCCTGTGATCGTTTCTCACATGCCACCAGCATGTGCTTTGCAAAGATTTTTACTTTATTTTTCATCAGTGTCATTGGCATCTTCCTTCCTGCTTTGTGTGTGTTCCTGGGATTGAACTCATGTCAATCCCAGGCTTTGTGTAACAAGCACTTTACCTGCTGAGCGAGCGCTCTCACCACTGGGCAAGTCTGACAAGTATCTTAAAGGAACCCTTTGGGTCCACTGGACAATGACACATTAAAGACACCTTTATTCTTAGGCCCCTGGAACAGGTCCTAGCTTCTGCCTTTCTGCCTCTACCCCATACAAGAACTGTGGTGAGCTTTTCAGAACATAAACCAAGTTGTGTCCTCAGAATAATCACCAGTGTTTTTCCTGGGCTCCAGGACTGCCCTCAGGTGGCTCACACAGTGATTTCCCCACCTTTTTGAAATCTCACTAATTTTCACTCTTCTCCGCATGACCTGCTGCCCTCTTGGGACCCTTAGGGACTCAGGATTATTCCAGCCTTCAACTGCCTGCGATCCTCTGACCTACTGCTTGGGATTCTCTTCCCTCGAGTCTCTGAGTGGCTCACAGCGCAGTTCAGCTTCTGATGCTGAGGCCTCTTTAAAGCTGTCCCTCCTCCACACACATCCCCTGACACTGTCCCGTCCACCCCTCTTGTTTATTTTTACAGAGTCTGTCACCACCCAAAGTAACTTGTTTGCTTGCTCTTCATCACTAAACATAAACCCAAGGAAGTGATAGGGAACGGTTACTTTGTTAAATTCTTCATGCCCAGAGGAGTTGAGACCAGTGAAAAGTTAGGATCTAAATGTTTTGCAAGACATGTTCGATCCTACTCACACAAGTGCAGAAATAAACCTTCCTTTCCCTGGATGTACTGTACTATTACTTCTGACCCCAGGACCCCATACACTAGCCGCTATGTGCAAGAGTCTCTGCCTTCTATTTAAACACATCATCCATGAAGTGTAGCTTATGACTAAGCCTTTAAAAATGGTCTGAGTGGTTGCCAAGGCTAACCTAAATCCATAAGAAACCCACGAGCCTTATTTTAGAAATTAATTACATGGGACATTTGATGATAGCTTCTAAGGAACTATGTTGATACGTGCACAGCTTCTGCACATTTCTCTTCCTAACAAAATTGTGTGGCAGAAAGGAATTACCAACAGCCCACATGCTGGGAAATGAGCTCCTGAATAATTAGAACTCTCTAGAGTTCTGTTAGTCATTTATTTTTTTCTTTTCCTAGAATTCTCAAGTCCATCTTTAGGAATGATGAAAGCCACCAAGAAAATAACTATGCCTTGCTGATTTTTTCTTCATTCTCTGGGAAGAAAATAAAGTTAATCTAGCTAGTGATTCATATGAAATATAAAAATCAGCTTGAAAACTACTCTGGATTATTAATAGAAACATTTTTTCTTCTTTTTTGGACTCACTGGAAGATGGTACCGTTTAATCCGGTATTTTTCTGACATTCTGTTTTATGTGATTAGCGATGCCTGCAATGAATAAGAACTAATTTTTTATGTTAATGTATTTCCCAAACTTCTGGTATACTGTCTGCTTGGCCTGGTAACTTAGTTTCCAGAAATCTGGTTTTCTTTGGTTTAACAGCCTTTGGCACATGGTAGGAAGGAGGTGATCTGTTCACCCATTCTCTGCTGTGTGCCCACTGTGCACTTGCCGGTGCTGGAGATGAAGAAAGAGGCACATTACAGGGTTAAGATTTCATGAGACCTTTCCCCATAGCCAGCATACTGAAAAGGGCAATTCCATTTTTAAATTCTGGAGGATTTCCATATTAAAATGTGACTTGGAGACACCAAAAGGTCACTAGTTTGCTGCAAAATAAAGTTGTTCATAATTAAATGTGAAGTGGGAAGAAAACTGAAAATGAAAAAAATAAAATATCGATCTCCATGGTGGTATACTCTCTGTTTACTTGTAAAATCATAAATTGTGCTAGATTTTATGTTAACTCCTAAGCGCAAAAATAATGCCATAGAATAAAACATAGCGACATTGTTTAAAATGCACATATTCCTCTCTTACAAGATATGGAATACGACATTCTGTTCAGGAAACCCTGCAGCCCTTAGGACAAATCTCTGATAGCTACAGCTTTAGCTTGAGAAATAAGTAATAAGCCTCCTCTCAAAAGTGATCCAATCATATGTAATTAGTGAAGCATTTCCCCCATGCTATAGACTGCTGCTTTGCTTGTATGCTGGCATCCTTTACTGTATCGGAGGATTTAACTTCATGAGGTCCCATTAATTTCATACCTTTGTTATCAGTATCCTGTCCAGAAAATCCTTCCCTCGGCCAACAAAATCAAGCCTGTTCCTTACTTTTTCTGCCTATTCATTTCTCTTTTTTTTCCAATTATATTTTTATTGGATATTTTCTTTATTTACATTTCAAATGTTATCCCCTTTCCTGGTCCCCCCTCCAACCTCCCTATTCCATCCCTCCTGCTTCTATGAGTGTATTCCCCCACCCACCCACTCCTGCCTTCCTGCCCTCAAATTTCCCTACACTGGGGCATCCATTTAGCCTTCACAGGACCAAGGACCTTCCATTGGTGCCTGAAAAGGCCATCCTCTGCTACATATAGGGCTGGAAACCTGGGTTATTCCATGTGTAATCTTTGGTTGGTGCTTTAGTCCCTGGGAGCTCAGAGGGGTCTGGTTGACATTGTTGTTCTTCTTATGGGGTTGCAAACCCCTTCAGCTCCTTCAGTCCTTTCCCTAACTCCTCCATTGGGGACCCCATGCTTAGTCAAGTGGTTGGCTGTGAACATCCGCCTCTGTATTTGTCAGGCTCTGGCAGAGCCTCTCAGGAGACAGCTGTATCAGGCTCCTTTCAGCAAGCACTTCTTGGCATCCACAATAGTGTCTGGGTTTGGTGTCGGTACAGGGGATGGATCCCCAGGTGGAGCAGTCTCTGGATGGCCTTTCCTTCAGTATCAGCTCTACACTTTGTCTCCATATTTGCTCCAGTGAGTATTTTGTTCCCCTTTCTAAGAAGGACTGAAGCGCCCACACTTTGGTCTTCCTCTTCTTGAGCTTCATGTGGTCTGTGAATTGTATCTTGGGTATTCCGAGCTTTTGCACTAATATCCACTCATCACTGAATGCATACCATGTGTGTTCTTTTGTGATTGGGTTACCTCACTCAGGATCTTTACCAATCCTACATCCGATAGATGGCTAATATCCAATATATACAAAGACTCAAGAAGTTACACTCCAGAGGATCAAATAACCATATTAAAAAGTGGGGTACACAGCTAAACAAAGAATTTTCAAGTGAGGAATATTGAATGGCTGAGAAGCACCTAAAGAAATGTTCAACACCCTTAGTCATCAGAGAAATGCAAATCAAAACAGCACTGAGATTCCACCTCACACCAGTCAGAATGGCTAAGATCAAAAACTCAAGTGACAGCAGATGCTGTTGAAGATGTGGAGAAAGAGGAACACTTCTCTATTGTTGGTGGGATTTGCAAACTGGTACAACTACTCTGGAAATCAGTCTGGTGGTTCCTCAGAAAATTAGACATAGTATTACCTGAGGACCCAGCTATACCACTCCTGGGCATATACCCAAAAGATTCTCCAACATATAACAAGGACACATGCTCCACTATGTTCAGAGCAGCCATGTTTATAATAGCCAGAAGCTGGAAAGAACCCAGATGTCCCTCAACAGAGGAATGGATACAGAAAATGTAGTACATTTACACAATGGAATACTACTCAGCTATTAAAAACAATGACTTCATGAAATTCTCAGGCAAATGGATGGATCTAGAAAATATTCCTTACTTTCTGTTTTCCCAGATTCTGGATACCTGGTCTTGTGCTAAGGTCCTTAATCCATTTGGACTTGGGTTATATGATAGGTATGAGTCATTTAGATGAAGCGACTCAGTTTGTCCATTTGTAGCATTTGTTGAAGATACTGTCTTTTCTCCTATGTATAGTTCTGGTTTCTTTTGTTTTTGAGTGTGCTTTTTGTTTTGTTTTGTTTTATTATTTGAGTTTGTGTTTATTTTATTGTTTTGGTTTGTTTTTGAGAAAGAGAAAGAATGAACATGAACTTGGCTGGGTAGGAAGGTAGGGAAGATCTGGAAGAATTGGGAGAGAGGAAAGAATGTCATCAAAATATATTGTATGAAACAATTAAATAAAAGTAAATAAGATATTATGCTATTATAAAAGTTTCTTTTATACTCCAATGAGATTGAGATGAGGGAAGAGGTCTCAAGTTTCAGAATCTTCACCACACTCACACCTTGAACTGTATTTCACTACATCTGTGTGTTGGTGTGCAGCCACGCTATTGTGCCTTGTGAAGCCAGACTGACATCAACATGGGACTCTACTAGAACTGCAAAATTTCCAGAATACTCTTCTCTTTGCATACAACTTAATACACTCTGTGGCAGACGAGCTCCCAGGCTGTAAATTACCACTGAAGTGTTGCTATCTCAGCCCTCCTTCTGTTTGATTCATTTCACAGGTTGTTTTACATGATCAGACAATCCTCCTCAGGGCCACGAGGACTTGAGGGTATTTCCTGAGAGCTTAGATTTGCTTAATTCTGAATATCCTAAACTGATCGTGTCTGTGCTAAAATAAAAAGCTTTGAAGACACTAATAAAATAAGAGGGAATAATAATCATTGATAATGAGAGTCTTAAAGGATAGGCATCTCACTTCCCATTCACCTCTCACAGCATCTACAGAGTAACTCAGCTAAGGCAGAGGTATCATGCCTTGTGGGGACTCACTTCCCATTCACCTCTCACAGTATCTACAGAGTAACTCAGCTAAGGCAGAGGTATCATGCCTTATGGGGATTCATAGGTCAAATCGACGGCAAATCTATGCCTAGGGCTCATATGCCATTGCTCCATGCTGGTGCTTTCCACATCAGTCATCTTCTAACAGGAAGTTATCCCATCCCTTTGATGAGAACTCATCAGCTCATCATTTTTCCCTCTGATCCTGCTTAGAATGAGTGTGGCTTCCCATTGACATCTGGAATATACCAGGGACTAGTCAGTACTTTGCCCAAGAACAGGGAATCATTCCATGAAAAGACAAAGACTGAAATCTCAACTGTAGCATTTGTGCAATTTTGATTGTACATTGTAGGAGGTACTGGAAGGCCTAACTGCACAGTACAGTTTCTCCGAATCTATATTCTACCTCACCCAGGTGTCGGTTTAACTGCTGTTCTTCTCTCCTGTTCATTTCCAAAGCACAATGACCACTCAGGGCTTCTCTTCCTCTCAAATGCAGTGTTATATTCTGATTTTCTGTTGCATTTGCTTTCCAATCTGTCTGTGCCAGTTAGGTTACAACTGGCTACAGTTGCTATGATGAATCTTCATCCATTCAGTAGTATATAAGCCCATGAGATATAGTACAATAAGAATGGGCTGTTACTTTTATGAAAGCTAAAGTGAGTACTTTAGAGATACTCAGTAAGAGTATGTAGCCTTTTTTATTTTTCTTTTGAATTATATCCATGCATGACAACTGTCAAAGACTGGGAAGATGGAGATTAAAAAAAAAAAAAAAAACTTAATGGTTTAGCTAAGGCCTTAATGGATCCATGTCAGATTACAGAACTCATAACTGAGGATTCTAGATAGTATGTTTCAGAAGCGGCTTATGGAAGAAAGACAATGTAGGGCTCCAAGCATTCACCAAAGAAATAATCTTTGCTTTTCCTTGCCCATCCCCTTCAGCAAAGTAAGGTCAGATGAACTTGCATGCCTGCATTTTACATCAAAATGGCACAGTTAACATGTATTATATTTTACTGCTTTTTCTTGTTTAATTAAGATTTATTACTTACTAGTTCCTATTTTCAAGCATGTCTAATAATTCCTTTTTCCTGAGGCTTCCTGAATTCCAGATATGAGCATTCTTGCTCTCTGTGGCTTTGGGCACCTGCTCTGCTCTGTATCTTTATGAAACGATGCTGGCTATGCCCATTCCATCAGCTCAGGAGGAGGATTGAATGAAGTAAAGCACATTAGGTACAGCATCTGGCCATGCAACCGTTCTAATATTTTTAGAAGTGACCTCCTGTATGGTAAATGCTGGGTCCTCAGCCTCTGGTGCTGTTGGGAGGTTTGATGAGAGGACTTTGGTTCCCTAGAGGAATTCCCTTGAATGGGATGGTGAGACCTCACCCCTTTTCTCTTTTTTATTATTGGATGCTATGAGGTGAACAATTTCCTCTGCTACTCATTCCCCAGCATGACATAATGTTGGTGTTTCACCATCGCTCCAGTAACAATGGGCTCACTGACCATGTGCTGAAATCTGCCAAACTTAGAATCAAAATACATCTCCTCTCTTTATAAAATTGTCTGACTAATATCCCTTAACAAATAATATCAACTTATATATTGTGCATTATCATAGCAGAAATTGTGACCCATATATAATAATATTCTCAAGCTGTCATAACAAGATGCCCTAATACAGGGTGACTTAACCAAAAAAAGTAACTTCATTTTGGCTCTTAAGGCTTCTAGCCTCATAGGGCTTTGGGAGAAGGAAACATGTAAACAAACAAGATGAGTAAAATGAAAGGGAAAATAGTTTGCAGACTTTGACATAGAGTTAATTCCATGGTGTATAATATGTATCATTTATTGGGAGTTCACAAAGATGTCCTAGTTACTATGTCAAGTGTTAAATAGTAATGGCTTCATTTGTTGGACCCGAAGGTCGCAACTACCGGTAGTTCCCCCTCGCAAAGACGCGGAGATCGAGAGCGATGCAATCAGCAAGAGGTTTATTATTTCCAATGCATTGGGGTCATCCTGCACATGAGGCAGAGGTGACCTCGTGGAGCCCGTTTAGGGACCTTATATAGGATTTTAGAGCAGCCGCCATCAGGTACAATGTGATTGGCAGAACAGTGTGACTTTTAAACTGATTGGTCTTTTGGGAATGAGGTAGCAGGGGCTTAATCAGCCCCTCCCTTCCAGCCTACGTGCTTTCTAACCTGTTTCTTTGTGTGCTTGGAGGGGGCAGGGGACCCTGGTGGAATATCTCAGAGTTCCTGAGCTGACCTTTAACATTCAATATTTCCAAAAATACAGAGTTAAGTGCTATCATAATTAACATTTTTAGGGCTATAACGGTTAGGTGTTAAAATGCTTAGCTTTAACCTGAGAAAGAGCCTCAGTTACAGATCGTCTACATTGAGTTGGCCTGAAGGCATGTCTGTAGCAGATTGTCTTAAGTTTATTGATGTAGGACGACCCAGCACATTATGAGAGGTAGATTCCCCAGGTGGGATGGTAGTAGTTGTGAAACGTGTCAGGAGGAGCAATCAAGCTCAGTACAAGCAAGCGAGCATGTGTGCATTCATTTCTGTTTACCCTTGACAGTGGCGGTCATGTGACTAGCTGTTTGAAATTACTGTGTTGACTTCCCCACAATGATGTACTATAATCTAGAATCATAAGATGAAATAATGCTCTTTCTACCCTACACTGCTTTTGGATTTTTATCACAGCAACAGAACTGAAAGTGCAACTGGTGTGATGCTTAGAGCTGCGAAGAGGGCAGGCTAAGATGACCTCAGCTCAGGATGACTCTGAAAGATTTCATAATCACAGTCCATTCTGCATTTTGGCTTGGTGAGAACACCGGAATAACTAAATCTCTGTAAGCCACAGCATACTTAATCATAAAAAGTACTGTTGAGCTCTTGAAGGAAAAGTTGAGGTTATCCAGGTGGAGAAAGAGAAAGCAGGCACACAGGAAGACCTAGAGGCATGGAGATACTTGGTGTACTCAGGAGTGGACAGAACTGGCACTCAGGAACCCAGTGTTCTAGTTTATATGTGTGTTGCTGTGATAAAACACTCTGGCCAAAAGCAGCTTGAGGGAAGATAGGGTTTATTTGGCTTACAATTCCAGGATGCAAATAATCACTGAGGGAAGTCAGGGCTGGAATTGAAACAGAAACCATGGAGGAATACTGCTTACTGACTTACGCTCTGGCTTGCTCAGATAGCTTGCCCAGACCCATCTGTCTGGAGATAGTGCCACCTACAATGTGCTGGGCCTCTGGTGGCCATCATCAATCAAGATTCTCACAGACAATGCTATGGACAATGCTGACTGGGACAACACTTCAGTTGAGGTTCTTTGTTCCCAAGTAACTCTAAGCTGTGTCCAGTTGACAAAACAACTAACCAGGATATCTTGGAAGGTTATTCTTTATCCTGAAGATTTCAGGGACCTTAGATGGTTTTTGATCAGGAAAGTAACAAGAAATAAGATGCACTTTGTGTTTTGCTTGGTAGTCGTGGGTGCTTTGCCTCTTCTGATCTCTGCTGTGTCTATCCAGGGCTTCTGGTTACTTACTCAGCAATTACCTCTTCCCAGCTGCTGATGAGTTAAACGAAGCAGGATTTCAGGAAGTTAGAACTTTAGAAAGAAGATAATTGGTTTACCATTATAAAAAGCCAATCAAGAGATGATGTGAGAGATGGCTCAGCAATTAAGACTACTTGTTATTCTTACAGAGGACCAGAGCTTGGTTTTAAGCAACCATGTGGTAGCTTACAACCATCAATAACTCCAGTTCCAGGGGATACCCCTCCCTCTTCTGTTCTCTGTGGGCAGGAGACACACATGTGATGCAAATACATGCATAAAGGCAAAACACTTATACACATAAAGTGAAATAAATCTAAAAACATTAAATTTAAAGATGGTATAAGAGACACACTTGATAACTGATGCCTGGATATAATCCCAGCATTCTGGAGGCACAAATTGGCAGATCTCTAGGAGTTTGAAGTCATCTTGATCTACAAAGATCCAAGCCATACAAGGCTACATGATGAGACCCTGTTTCAAATCAACATAAAGCATGAGATGGTGTGGATCTTAACTAGAAAATGGGAGTAGGATTGTAGAAGAGAATGTTGAAAAGATATAATTAAAGATTGATATACCAGTTCTTATAGTTAATGCTGAGTTGAAGTGAAGTGAAAAGGCAAGACTGTGTCTTAGAACCCTAACTCAGAAGAATTGGTTGAAATACTGCTCTATGTTGCACGGGAAAATGGGGAGGCAGGCGTTCGGGTGAATGATTCAGTTCATCGCTTTGGGGCCCATTGTTTTGAGTTGCTTGTAGAGTGTGCAAATAAGCAATGCGTATAAACAGAGTTTGCAGCTGTCCATTACCAGGGAAAGAAAACAGTCTGGAAATGGTGTCTTAGAAGTGCTTACCCATAAGCAAAAGCTCAAGGCAAGGTGACAAATGAAAGCTTCCAGGACTGCAGCTTAAGAGAGATAACTGCCAAAGTCAGTAACCAGAAGACTCCAGAATAGGTACTGCAGAGGTGAGACGAGCCAAAGAACTCCAGAGAGAGGAGCTTCCTGGATGCCAGGAGGATTGAACGGGGTAACAGGAGTCTCCCCACTGAGGTTAAGTAAGAATTGCTTGATATTTGTTGAGTGTGATCTTTAGGATATCACTGGCCACAGTGCTGTAGAGGCTTTGGTGGAATGTAAGAAGAGATGCCAAAATGAAGTGGGAGACAGAAGGAATAAACACAAGTAAAAGATATGTTTTCAAGAACTTTGGCACTCTGGGAAGAATTTCTCTGTGGCAGTAGCCAACAGGCCATCAAGATCAAAGCAAAAGCAATGGGTTTTTCCTATTGCATCTCCTGTTTCTAATAATACCCAAACTTTTAAGGATTAAACAGTGTCCTATCTTTTCAGAGAATTGGGACAGGGAGAACATTGCCATTCTTTTAGACTTCCACTTCATTTACACGTGATAAAGTTTGTTTGCACTTGAAATTTGTATATGTTTTCCTATGTTTATTCTGTGTCCAGCTGATACAAAAAGAAAAAAAATTTTTCCTAAAATTCAAGAGCACCAGGCTGAGAATGTTGACATACATTCTTTTTCCATGAGCATCCATCAACAAGAATCATGATCTGTTAGTGTTTATTTTTAACGTGTGTTCAGAATGTGAGCATTTCCATGAATAAATGGGCTGAGTAGGGGAAGAAAGCCAAAGAACTCCCGAGATTTGCATGGGAGCCAGAGACCTCCTCCCTCGAATTTGACTGCCTATCCTAAAAGACTGCTAGGAGGCAAGGTGAGATTCAGGCGAAGTTCTGACAGAGGAAATCTAGCCTTCTAAAAGAACCAGGGAAGCTCTGTGTGCAGAACATCATGGGAAGACCCCCTGCTACTACATTGTATCATCACTTCTCTCACTCCTTCAGGGAAATAGATTATGCTGGAAAGCAACCATCATCCACTGGCAGGCAAATAGAGATTCCAGGACCCAGCCTATTCACAAATCTTGCTCTATTTCATCTGGACATACCTGTTTGAGAAGCCACAAAAGTGAGCCACATTTTGATAGAGCTAAAAAGAGAAAAAGAAGTCTCACATAATAGTGTTGAAGTTCTATCTTTTAGGGCTTCAAGTGAGGTATGCCTGTGTCCAGCGCCCTTTAAGGACAATAGATGCCACAAACACTCCCTCAGCACTTAGCACATAACTTTCTACCATTCACGGAGGGTCCTGTAGAGGAAGAAGAGAGAAGTTTCCCCGGGAATGCTCAGTGTATCCACCCATATTTACTGTAACAATCAAACCAAGTGAGGAAAGGGCCACCATCTCTTCTTGGACCTTTTGCTCTAGTAGTAAGCAGGCTGAAAAAGCTTACCTGTGCCAGGAAACTGACAAACACCAAGGTAAATGAGCAAGGATAGTAGGTTCTGGTCTGCTCTGGATTTCCCAGGATGCCTTCCTGTGACCACATCCCATAGTTAACAAAGCTGTTAAACTCTCAACAAACAAGCATCACTCAAGTTAATTCACATTTTAAAATTCACCTTTCCCCAACATCTGTATGTCTATTTTGTTTGAACCCCCCCCAAACATTTGCAACTTAGTCCAGAAGATAAAGCAAAAAGATAAACGTCTCTCAAAGTAAAAACCAAATGTCTCTGCTTCCTACAAAGATTGCTCTTGTTGGGGATGCTTTCTACCTAGCTTATCGATGTTTCTCCTTTCTCTTCAGGTCAAATTATGTGGTCAGTGGCACTTATCATGAACAAACAGAGCTTGGGAGTAACTTTAAAAACCTTCAGATAGCAGGACCCACACTCAGATATTCTGTAGTAGAAGAATCTTGGCGTATGTTTCACATACAAATGTCTAATTTATAACCAAGACTGGAAACTACTGACATGCCAGCTGATGACACCATTCACAGCTTCCAGCTAAAGCTTACATTGGTAAGACATCTCACACACACCCAATGAAATACCCTGACTTGATTTTATTTTATATTTTTAACATAATATCATTCAGATTGTAGGATCTAGCAAGTGAAAACTTATTTATAGCACAGTCAGATGAATACACTTCTCTCTTTCATTAACTCTCTTAAAATGTATGTTTAGAGACTACTAGAGAACTGAATAACGTTTTCCCTTTCCCCTCCTCAAATCAAGAGAACAGTACTCTAGCACCTGAGAGTGACCACACAACTTTAGACATTCTTGTTTATTAAGTAAATAACACATACTGGGTTGTCCAGGACTGTGCCAATTTTAAATATTCTTTCGTATTTTTCCATGATTACAGAGATTCCACATTCATGTGTGCATTCATCAGATGTTTAGTGTGACTATTGGGGAAAAAAACATTAGCAGAGAGTTGGATTTGTGAAGGGATGTACAGAAGGCACTTGGAGCAGACAGCTAATGCTCCTGTGAAATACATGGTCTACACATGTCTGGTGATGCCATTGTAGCTAGAATATCTATAAAACAAATAAAGAACCCAAACAATACACATGTACAGACAGGAAAATATGTACCTACTCTTCTAGCCCAAGACCCACACTTCAGAATCTCTCTCTCTCTCTCTCTCTCTCTCTCTCTCTCTCTCTCTCTCTCTCTGTGTGTGTGTATGTGTGTGTATATACATGTGCACACCCCACAGAGGCCAGAAGAGGCAGTTGAATCCTCTAGAGCTGGAGTTACAAGTGGTTGTGATCCTCCTAACAAAGTTGCTGGGAACTACTTGCATCTCTGGAGGAGCAAAACATACCATTACTACAGAGCCATCTCTCCAGACCCAAATTTGGGAGCATTTTAAACAAAAGACAAACGATAAATCATAAACTCAGAAGCTGTTCAGTTTGAATGTTAGTTTCTTCCATGACATGGAAGGGCACGCGGCAGGGAGGGCTGAAGTGGCTAAGTAAGACTTGGAATATCAGGGTAATAGCTGTGCTTGGAGTATGGGCTGTCCCCATAGGCTCATATTGAGAGACCCTGGTGTGATCGCATTGGATCCGCTCTTGATTAGTCTTTTGGAGTTCATGGTCACTTCCCTGGTACTACAACATGCCCCGTAAGAATGTTAGAACGCAATTGGTGACACTGTTTGGGAGTCTCACTGGAAGAAGAGGGTCAATGCTGGTGAGCACATAGATTCTGTTTATGCTGGTTCTTGATCTACCTCCATGCCTCACACTCCTGCTGTCACAGCTGGGAGCCATTCCATACTCTCTTTACCATGATGCACTATACCCCTAAGCCATGAGCCAAAATAACCTTTCCCTTAAGTTGCTTCTTGCCTGGTAAGTTTTTGTTTTAAATTTTTTTTATCTTTCATATATTTTTGTTGTATTTTCCCCATCTTTAAATCCTATCAGACATGCCCACCACCCAACTTAGTATTCTTCTCTTTCTTCAAAAAGAAAATAAAACCAACACATAACCAACAAACAACACACACACACACACACACACACACACACACACACACACCATGGAGTCCTTTGTGTTGTCCAACTATTCCCAAGAGTGAGGCCTGCCCTAGCATGTGATTGACATGCCCAGTATCACTCTATTGAACGAAACCTTTGTCTTCCTCTCCCAGTAGCTATCAATTGTGAGTAGCTTTGTGTCTAAGAGTGGAACTCTGTGCCTATTTCTCCTTCTCCATGTTGGGGTTTTATCTGGTTTGAACTTATACAGGTCTTGTGCATGCTGTTACAGTCTCTGTGAGTTCATATGTGCATTGGCTCTGTTATATCTGAAAAATACCATTTTTTTGAAGTCACCACATCTGGCTTGTAAGATGTTTTGGCCTCCTCTTCCACATGGATCCCTGATCCTTGAGGGAGAGGTGTGTTACAGACAACCCATTTAAGACTGATCACTCCACAGTCGCTGTCTACATATTGTCCAGTTGAGTGTCTCTGTGTTTCTTATTATCTACTGCAAGAAGAAGCTTCTCTGATGAGTTGTCAGCCATACTGATCTATGACTGTAACAATGTCAGTAAAGGTTGTTCTGTTTCTGTAAGGAGACACCATGCTCATGCCAACTTTTATGGAAGAATGCATAATAGTTTATTTGAGACTGGCTTACAGTTTCAAAGGTTAGTTACTCATCATGGCAGGGAGCACAGTGGCTCACAGGCAGACATGGTGTTGAAAAAGTAGCTGGGAGTTCTACATCTAGATCCACAGGTAGCAAGAAGAGAGTATCCACACTGGACCTAGCCTGAGCATATGAGACTTCAAAGCTCACCCCTGTGACACACCTCTTCCAACAAGGCCACACGTCTCAAGTAGTATCACCTCCTGATAACTAAGCATGCAAATATATGAGCCTATGCAGGTCATTCTTATTCAAACCTCACAAATAAGGGATCATATCACAACAGTGAAACAAGGAACTAATATAGGGTGTAAGGGCAAATGGGGTTGTCATTTACATACAGTCAAATAAGAAGTAACTAAATGAATGAGTTTAAACAGGGCAGTAACACCACATTGCTTAGTGAATAGATTAGAACAGACTCAGGACAATCATCCAAAAACCAATTAAAGACAATGCCAACATTATAGAAGATTGGTGCTGATGGTGTGTCGTAGTCTGGAACAAGTAGAGGTAAGTGGTCAGGCTTAGGCTGTGGTAAGTATAGAAATGTAAGAAGCCACACTTCCCAGGTTTTCCTGACTCGAAGGTGGGGTGACTCTCTAACCTTGGGGTTAAAAAACAGTGGGGATGCTGTGTGCTTTACCTGTGAGGGAGAGGAGCAGGGTAAAGATGTGATAACTTCCATATGAATGTATTAGTCCTAAAAAATATGTTCCTTGGTTTCTCTGTTGGCCAGCAAAGCAGAAAAAGCAAGTAGATAGGTAAACAGATAGGACCTCAGTGAAAGACAGAAGAGACAAGCAAACTGAGAAATCCTAATTATGTAGAAACCAATCACAGTCATGAAGATGTCTTAAAAGTATCAGGAGCAAAAACCCTAGAGAAGGAATTGTTTGAAAGAAGGGCTAGCTGGTCCAGGTTACTGGAGGTTTAATAGAGATGCAATCTTTGGGAAAAATCTTATCTTAGGTTTGGAGTTTGAGAAATCAGGTCCCTAGGTAGAATGTAATCGACAACAAGATGCTTGCTGCAATTAATGAGAACATTCAGCAAAAGTGACCCAGACTGAATCATACAGATACACATGTTAGAGGTGCAGGGTGAGTGCATGTCTGAGGTTGTGAGAGGAGAAGGAAGATGTAGGCTTTATTACAAAGGCAGGAGAGAACATGTACAGGTCACAGTTCTTCTGGAAGTACAGGAGGGAGCAGAAAATGTAGACGGTGAGTCCACACATCTACAGATTTTCTGCTTCCCTCTCCCTGTCAATTATCAGGAGATACCCAGGAAGCAGATGTGTACAGAAAAGGTAGTTAGTAGTTAGGAATTTCAATCATTAAATTAGTCAAGGATGATGGCAGCAACTTCACCAAAAGACCCATTAAAGAAATAATGTTTTCTACAACTACATTGAGATTTCTAAAGGCCATCCAAAGATTGCCCCACCTGGGGATCCATCCCGTATACAGTCACCAAACCCGGACACTATCGTGAATGCCAAGAAGTGCTTGCTGACAGGATCCTGATATAGCAGTATTGTGAGAGGCTCTGCCAGAGCCTGACAAATACAGAGGCGATGCTCACAGTCAACCATTGGACTTAGCACAGGATCACCAATGGAGGAGTTAGAGAAAGGACTGAAGGAGCTGAAGCAGTTTGCAACCCCATAGGAAGAACAACAATGTCAACTAACCAGACCCCCCCCACCCCCGGAGCTCCCAGGGACTAAACCACCAACCAAGGAGTACACATGGAGGGACCCATGACTCCAGCTGCATATGTAACAGAGGATGGCCTTGTCATGCATCAGTGGGAGGACGGGCCCTTGATCCTGTGAAGACTCTATAGATTCCCCAGTGTAGGGGAATTCGAGGATGGGGAGACAGCAGTGGGTGAGTGGGTGGAAGAACACCCTCATAGAAGCAGGAGGAGGGAGATTGAGATAAGGGGTTTCCTTTTCCCAGTTTCGGGGGAAACTGGGAAAGGGGATAACATTTGAAATGTAAATAAAGAAAATATCCAATAAAAAAAGAAAGTTATGTAGAGTAGTGGAATACTGAGAAGTTTTTAAACCAACCTTGATTTGTCTAAAGGAAACTACAATGCATGAGCTAATCTAGGTACAGGACAAATAGCCTGCTCTCACTGACTAAGGATACCCAGGTAGTCAGTCAGGTTGCATTTACCTTTAAAGTACTAATGTATTTGCTACACAGCTTCATTTCCAAAAACAAACTAAGAACTTACGTTCAAGTTTCCATTTAGGGGAACTATCAAAAACTTAAGCTAGAAATTTTCAGAAGATGACTCTGAACGTAAACCAAAGCCCCAAATGTTTGTGCAACCGCCATACCTGTTCCTCCCAAGCAGAAATGCAGGTCTAGTGTGTTCCCTGCAGCAGAGTCTCTCACAGGGCTCTGTAATGACGCATCCAAACTAAATTAGCTCCAGTAAACTCAAAAAGCATGAAAGCAAAGCCTTTGGCTGCAAATGGTTGATGTCGGCATATGACACCAAAGAGCTGTTGCTTGCCCTGCAATATAATGTATAACACAGCAGACACCACATGATAAACATGAAACTCCCATCTCACAGAGTAAAGAGGTCATAATACCACCCTTCTGTGACTCCATCTGGCATGTCTTAGAGTAAACTGCCACATTTATGACCCATGATCTTTTATGTCACCGGGAAATATTTACAGAAGACAATATTTGTTCAGGTTTGCTTGATGAGCGGCCACCTGTTTGGAGCACTTGTGAGAATCGGAGTTTGAATTCACCCCGATTCAGGGTAGCTCAGTACAGCAGAAACCTAATGTTGGTTTTTTTTTGTTTTTTTTTTTTGGTTTTGTTTTGTTTTGTTTTGTTTGTTTTGTTTTTTCTGTTTTCCTCAGTTTTCATTACAAATACAGGAGGGCAAATGAAAGAGATGACCTAATGTATAAAAGGACACAGATATAAATATGTGTGCTCTGTTTGTAATTGCACCAAACATCTGGCTAATGTTAATCATACAGGCAGCAATTTGGCATCTTTCCAAAGATGTTAGAAGTGGAATATTTGACATAACTCTTGTGGTTTTAAAGGCAGCTCAAGAAAACTGAGTCATTTCAAATTTCAAAGTAATTGTAGTTTTCAGCTTTTTGCTGTCGTTTTGGGGGAACTTACAAATGTACAGGTCGTCGTTGACATAATAAGATGGGGATTAATTTGTTTATGTAATCTATTCAGATTTATTATTTACCAAAATCTAGTAAGTCTGAACACTTTAAAGATTCCCTGGTAATGAGCATGAGGAAAATGTTTTTATTCTGTTTCATAAAACACAGAGGCCGAGCAGAAATACTTCTCATATTAGATTGGCATAAATAATTACAGGAGAACTTTGGGTTGCCACCACATTGGGATACACTGTGGACTAAAAGGATATTCTTGAGTCCATGTGTCCTACACAGATAATTCTGGTTGTACTTTTGGGCGTATAGAGAGTTATTTTCTAACAAAATTACAAAGCAAAGATCTTGCCAGATACTTTTGATATTTTTATTTGGTTGGTTTTTGGTCCATCCAATTGTACATTGGGATTAAGGGACATAAACTATAAGTAATACTGTGTGCATCTCATGGCTTGTCTATGTCACCACTAATGGCATCGTTTGGCACATGATATGATGTATACAACATGATATTAGAATTTATTTCCCACCATGCTCCATTTACTTCTTTAGGTGATGCTAGATTTGCAATCTTTGAAAAAGATTGCTGATTTTCCTGTATTTACAGGAATAAATCTTTTTATAAGTATCATTAAAAGTTTTAAAAGACTCTCAATACAGTCTTAGAACAGCTGTAAAAGTAACTAAGTAAAAATGAGCCTTCTCATTTGTCATCTCAGAAACCAGAACTCCTGGCTCCCATAGCTTACTAATGAATGTATGGCTGTCAGTCAGTTACCCTACAGCCAAGAATATAATCAAACGGGAGCTCAATTACCACACAGGTGGCAGCCAACCCTCTAGGCCCTGAGCTCTGAGGAGGCCCCTCGGCAGCACTCAAAATGAGGCTGCTCTTCCAACCCCAGAGACCAGTGAGCTCATCTGCTACCTTCTATCAGCTTGATAGATTTATTTTTCAGCTTGTGTTTTCTTTAACTTAATCACCACAGAAATGTGATAGAAATAGGAGTAACTTAATAAACCAGGATGGAGTTTGTGAGATTCGACATCTCACACCTGCCAGGCTGAGAGCATTTTCTCATCTATGTAGGATAACCCCTGCTGACACAGCTTAGTCTAGTGAAGCCGATTATCCACCTCACATACAGTAACATGGTACCAACTGGATTATGAAGATGCTAACTGCTGGGAATACATGCCAGCTCCCAAGGGATGTTTGTAATGCCATTGTGGCCTGCCCTGTAGATAGTAAATGAGTTTTTGAAAGATGGGAAAAGAATATGGAAAATAGCTAAAAGAGGCCCCCCATTATCTTTCGTTTAAATATGCTGTGGTGATCAAAACTTTAACAAGTGTCTATTGTGTCTCACGACGTTTTCCGTTATTCTCCCCAGCCCACCTGCCCCCCACAAGGTTGCTTCCTTTTTCTTCCTATCTGTCCCCAACTTAATACACACAACTTAAATAAGCTTTTTCTTTTAAAGTAATTTCATCGGGATATTCTATTTTGGGTCAGGGCTGGAAAAGACACAACGGTGATGTACTTGCCCTTGATCCTGAGACACAACTTTGAGCCTTAGCATTTTTATAAGCTTTTAAAAAAAAAATAGCCCCAGGCTTGAAAACTTGCAGGCTCTGCCTTGGGAACTCGCTTAGCTACATCTAAGACTAGTCTACAAAGGAAGACTTTTACCACAAATCTCTGTGTCTCAAAGATTCAAAATGAAAACCCAATGTGTAATTCTTTAGCCACCCAAGCCTGAAAACCCTGATGCCATTGGATCTCCAGCTCCTTTTGAAGGCAAGTTCTCGATGTGTTTTTATTATTTTTTTCCTGTGGAAACTACCTTGGCTCTGGGAAAATGCCTTTCTCAGAGAATTGTCTATTTCAGCTCATGAGAAAGTGAACTTTTCCTGTAGCCACTGGTCCTCATCCAAACACTGTCAAATAACTAACATTAAGACCTCCAACCTCAACTAAGAAATTGTGATAGCCAAAACTTGGCAGGTGTCTTATCAGTGGGAGAAGGTAGGCAAGTTCTCCCTTCTCCTGACTCATGCTCCTCACCTCAACCCTCCCAACACAAACACACTAGCATAGCTTTTCTATTTCCTCAGTTCATTAGGCACTGATTATTGCAATATGGCTTCCTGTGGTGGTAGAGTGCACCTGCAATATGGCACTAATTACAAGTTCCTCTGCATGTATGCAGAAGTCCAGACTCTGATGAGGACTGATCTTTTAAGAAGAGTCAGCACACAATGGTCAAGTCCCTAGATGACAAGGTGGCAGCTCAGGGAAGAGACAAATAAGTAAAAACAGTTATTTTGGTCAGTTTTTTATCTCTATGACATATACCTGAGAGAAACAACTTATCGTGAAGAAAGATGTGTGGTGGTTCACAGTTTCAGCCTGAGGCCAGGTAGATCTATTGCTTTGGGTCAGAGCTAAGGAGGAACATCGTGGTGGTGGAATGTGTAGTGGAAGAAGCTGCTCACCTCATCATAAAGAGGAAGAGGGGGCACCAAGGCAATATGTGCTCTTCTAAAACATGCTCCTTTCAACTCATGTCCTCTTACTCACATGCCCTACAGTTTCTACTACCTCCCAAAAGTATCAGTCCATCAGTGAATTATCCATTGATTAGGTCAGAGCAGTCATGAAACAATAATTTCTCATGGATTAGATTTACCATCTGGAACCAAGCCATTAGAACAGTAGCCTGCCTAGGACAGAAGATCTTTTGCTCTTCTTTTCTTTTTTGAAAGTTTTTTTTAAAAAAAAAAAAACAAAACAAAACAACAAAAAAAACAAAACAGGGCCCTCACTATGCAGCTCTGGCTCTCCTGGAGCTTGCTGTATAGGCTAAGCTGGCCTGGAATTCACAGAGCTCTATTTTCCTCTGTCTCCTGAGTGCTAGGGTTAAACGCATGTACCACCATCCCACTACCCTCTTCCTCTTCTAGCTCCAGATGAGGACTTCTCTAGGAGCATCTTTGCCCACAGAGCTTCATCTTTAGATGTGTAAAGTGGTTCAATGAAAGGGTTACTTAAAGGGCTCAAATCCAAGCGCAGACAATAAAACTCTGCCCTGCGTGAAGACCACAAGGCTGAGGTCCATTTTCTCCATCTTCTCAACTCTGTAGCTGACCTCAGAGTCCCAATTGAAAATTGAAACACTCATTTCCTCCTCAACCTTGGTCTAAAACACTGATAAATATGAATAGAGAACTTGAACCTTCTTAATGAAAATGTACTTTTAATAAAACACTGTTATCCTGAAAACAGGGTTCATGAATCTGAAGAAGAGTGGAGAAAACTATATGAGAGGATTTGAGGGGAGGGAAGAAAAGGGAGGAATGTTCTAATTATGTCAAAAATAAAATTTAAATTAGAAAGAAGACACTATTACCACATGTGGATATCAAAACTCTTCAAAATGGAATTTACTTTCAAACACTGATGAAATTAATTCCCTGAGTGCCTTTTCTGTAAACTGGAAAAAAATATATTGTGACTTATAAAAAAGAATAGGAAACCAGTCAAAAATGTGCATGACCTTTGAGAAATAATCAAGGCAATTTATAAAAGTATTATAAAAGCATTTAGTTTGGGGCTTATGGTTTCAGAGAGTTAGAGACCATGATTGGGAACAAAGTCATGGTGGCAGGGACAGCTGAGCGCTCACAGCTTAATCTGCAAATAGGAGGCAGTAAGCAATGGCTGGGCCTTTGAAACCTCAAAACTCAAACCTATCGACACACCTCCTCCAAAAAGGCCACACCTCCTAATCCTTCCCAAACCGTCCCATCCACTGGAATCCAATACTCAAATGTATGTGCTCATTCAATCCACCACAGCATTTGATTTATGTTTTAAAATGCCTTCATAGACAGAAGGTTCCCAGATCAAAGAAACACTATGTCACTGGAATATAATTATTATTCTTCAAAAAGCAATCTAATTTATTCTATAGAAAATATAACATGGTATTTCTACATTTTACTTAATGGCTAGTCATGAATATTGACAGAGTTCAGCCTCTAACTGTAAAACATTATGATTCTTGGCCAAAACTTTAGTTATTGAATAAGGTTGAATTTAATATAATAAAAACATTCTCAGGGTAACTTGCTTATTCTTCATCCATAGTCCCAGTATATTTAGTTTTAAAGGTGCTAGTAAAGCTGAGTGTGGGGGTTCATAGCAGGCTATGGCAGAAGGATCTGCGTGAGTTCAGTATCAACCTGAGCAACATAGTGAGTTCCAGAATAAACAAAGAATGGAGAGGTAAAAGAAATAAAAGAAAACCCTTGCTCCCACCTCTATAGTTGAGAAAATATGGATATTGTCCAAAGCACTATACAAGATTCAGTTACTAATTCGTCTGTTGATATTGAATAAATACATTTGCTGATAACACAGTTCCTATGACCTCTTTTGATTTTGTGAGACAAGATTTCATTCTATAGCACAGACTGGCCTGAAACTTGTAGAAATCTTCACCCTTAAGCCTCCTAGGTATTGGACCTGCAAGCCCAGTTCCTACTACCTTTCTATAGATGTTATTTTACCCTCAAATTCACCAAAGGCAAGAAAGTGGTTGGCTCCAGTTGTGTTTCTTGTTATAGTTAGTAGAATTTCACATCAGCTTCCAAAAATGATTATAGGTAGAGTGATGCTTCTTTCACACTTTCTGATAATAGCAATGGCTGCTAAGAGGTTATTGTCAGACAGAAGAAAACTGAGGTAAAACTTACAGGTTCCAAGCCTTCCTAGAAGAGGGCAACATTGATACCCACTTCAGTTGCTGCCAGGAGCTCATTGTGGGGACCTCTTCGTGTTACATCTGCTCTGTTTCCTGTAGAAAATGGTTTATCAGCAGCTTAGACCATGAAAGGGGAATATCATGATTTGAAATCTGAGATCCATACTCAGTTGCCACCCCTTGGGGAAACAAAGCAATCTGAGTCTCTGTTGAGACTTTGAGGAGATATAACCAACACCAAGTTCTTCTAAAGTCTTTTGATTCAAAAAGATCCCATCACATGAAATACTATTGTCACACTGGGTAACTGTATACTTGTCACCAAAGCCAAAGATATCTATTGATCACAGTGTCCCATTTTTCTGTTTTGTGGATAAAAGACTAGAACAAGCTTGCTGATATCCCCTAAATGGTTTAAGGCCACCCTTTTGGAGAAAGTGAATATGACTCTGACTGTAGTTTGGGTTTTTTAATTGAGTTCTTTAAAGGTCAGATACTAGAATATCTTACTTTTGTAGATATTGTAGGTATCTTCACTTCTTGCAATTGCTCCATTTTTGGAGAATTAGTTGATTTCCAACTATATCAGTTGAATTGCCAGCTTTATAAAATAGATGACACAGTTTCTGTATTCATGCCTGGTAAGAGAAACTGAACACTCCCTTTGCTATAATATAGTATATTAAGAGCTGAGATAAAGAGAAGTGTCATCAGTGTCACTGAGACCACCAGAGAGGATGCTCCTCATCTGGACTCATCAGATATGGCATCCAAAGGAGCTTATAGGAGCCCAAAGCACATTTCTTAAGCAGAGCCGATGTCAACTTTGGGATAGACTAAAAGCCAGCATCATTTTCAATATCACATATTTGCTGAATCAAAGGCAGAAGCATTTCAGCCACTCTCCAGCCTTTATTGGGGGAAAACATTTAAAGGAAAAATTAAGTAACTGATTTCCTTATTAAGTCTCTGTAAAAGATGAGTTTGTTATTAGTCCTATTAGCCTGCCCAGATCTCAATTTGGATAATTACATCCCTCCTACCTAATTTACCCCTGTAGTTTAATTGGTTTCAGAATTTTACTTCTCCTCAATTGTTGTGTAGTGTTGTTATTTGGTATTAAACAGCTGCTAGGTTCTTCCACAGAACTGAATACTTTTCAGTAAGCAACATAGTGATTTCCATCCTTTAGGGCTAATAATGCCATTTGCAAAAGCTTTGAGATGACAAATAATCCTGCAATGCATAGACATGCTGTGTTAATTATTGATAGCAGTGGTTCCTAACCATACAGTCATCATGCTGAGAATAGCACAGAATGTTGTCTGTAGTCTACAAAGTCATACACACTGAGAGTGATCTTTGTTTCTTTAGATAGTGTCTCTCCAAAGTGTTCATTCTTCCATTTTGTTTATATCATATTGGTTTTAATTAAATATATGCTGCAGTGTACCAAGTGCAAAAACAGATGCTCATTTTACTTTTTAATCAACTTGGACGGAGTTTGGTTATTTGTGTGTTTGGGAATGTGATTGTAGACATTCTCCCTACAGTCTACAAAATCTAGTCTGTTTTAAGCTATTAAGTGTTACCAAAACATGGAAATGTTAATGGCCATTAGAAGGAACAATTCTACTTGGGAAGAATAAGTACCTAGGAACACACACAGAAAGACAATTTAATTAAATAAGATTTCTGTTGATGAAGATTGAGATTGGTATATAATTGTACTTCCATCAAAGGTTTTCCAATTCAAAACATTTAATCAATACTGTCCTTCCTTTGTATATTTCCTCCCTCTGTAGACTACCTCCTTCCCCAAGGATTAAGCCAAATTAACTACTAATTAAAACATAACATTTGGAAATTACTTATGGGGCTTTGCTATATAATTAATAAAGTGAATGGAATGGCAATTAGTTCTGAAAACTCATTGACTCATTGAACAAGTGTTCTCTAAACACCTGCTACCTGCATTTGTTAGTTACGACACTGTTGGGAATAGCAAGATGGAAAAGACCATCCAGCTTTCTGGAGCTGGGGCAGAAGCATGGAAGGGGGTATAAGGATCTGGTTTAAAGAAAGCATTGAAAGGAAGTTCTGAGCCCGGGCTAAGTAGGCCATTTGCTCTCCAGGGAAAAGGTTTCAATCAAAATACAGACTTCAGAGAACTGGGTGACAGACAGCATGTTCCAGTGACTCTGCTCCTGGCCACTAATACCAGATTTCCTCAGTTTAAGTACCAGCCAGATACATGTAGCTCAATCTCCTCTATAGTAGAATGAGCATCCCTATGGCATGTGGCAGCAGTGAAAATGACCAGTATAAGTTAGCAAAATAGTCACCATCTGTAGGAGCAGATTAGAGTTTTACATGCCATTCATCAGCACCAATATTAGGACCAGGAACTGAGCAATCTATAATAGCAAAGTGAAAAAATATGTCTCAACAACAAGCAACACACCAGGTGAGAAAAGAATTTGCTAGGTAGTCGCTGTGATGGCTAGTCATGATGGTGGACTTAACTGGATCAAGAAATGTCTAGATGAACGACATGCACCACTGGAGGGGTTGTGAAGATATCTCCAGAGGCAATTCAGGCTTGAGGCCAGTGACTTTATGGATGAATTTTTGATAGGATGGCATTATTGGGAGTTGATGAACTGTAGAAGGTGGGGCATGGCAGGAGGAAATGGATCATCATGGGTCTGTCCCTCTTTTTGTATGTCCATTCCATGATTCCTATCTGCCAAGAAATGCAAATTGGCCTATGCTATATGCTACTAACATCATGATATACTACTGCTCAAGTACTTCAGACATGCTACCATGGACCTGCTCCATTTAAACCATGGTCAATTAGTAATAATAATAATAATAATAATAATAATAATAATAATAATCCTTCCTTAAAGTATTTACATTTGATATTTTATTCTGTAATTAAAATAACAAATGAAAACATCTGTCCTCCATTAACAAGGGCAAAAAGCCTTCCACTTGTGCCACAGTTTTTTCTAGGTCTTCTCTTTGAACCCAGACAATCTTAAGAAAAATGCTGCTATTCGCTCCTGTCTCCTCTCTGGAAAAGTGTGACAGTGTAGAGTGTGTCTGCATACAGAGATTAAGGATGGATTTTGAAAATCACTATCTTAGACTATAAATCTGTCTCCTCGCAGGAAGCTGTGCTCTCAAGGATTATTTTTTTCTGAAAATAAAGATTTGGGAAACAATGATAAATGGACTTAGCTCAGTCCATTGACCAACTGATATTTTAACTTACCTATTTCCCCTTGTTATCCAGAGAAATTCATGTTCCTATCATTTTTATTCTGGTTCTTTAAATAATATAGCCAAAAACCTGCTTGCAGATACCTTCAACATGCGTGACCTCACCAACATCATGCCTTATGGTGTTGGCTTACTATACACCTCACAAATGCCTTTCAATCTGCAAGTGTAAGTGTGAATGTGATCCTTGTGTTTATTCAACATGTAGCCGAAGAACTAGAAGTGAGTGAGGCAAAGAGAACTGGCTGTAGACAAAGAGAAATGGCTGTAGTCCTGGCCACAGCCTTGAGTGAAACACAAGTTAAAAGTGATAGCCATTCTAATCAAAGACATGAATTAGTAAAGTCCTTTTAGGTATGTGTTCAATGTCTCATATGTACTTGTATCACACTCTATGCTGGCATACTGAGACAGTGAATAAACATGAGTCTCTTGACTTCTATTTCAGTCAGTAAATAAATAAAAAGCCAGAAAAATGAATTTAGATGGCTATGTTAGATGTTCCCTGAAGGAACAACCAAGTTAAAAAAAAATAAATAAAAGCAGAAGAGCTTTAGTAAAGTTTCTTTTGTGAATGAGGGTGCCCTTGCATTTGGAGCATAAATGTTCAGAATTAAGACTTTGCTCTTGGTGGTTTTTTCCTTTGATGAATATGAAGTATCCTTTCTCATCTTGCTTGTTAACTTTTGGTTGAAAGTCTATTTTATTGGATATTAGAATAACAACTCCTGCTTATTTCTCAAGACCATTTGCTTAGAAGACTTTTATCCACCCTTTCACTCTGAGGTAGTGTCTATCTTTGTCATTGAGGTGTGTTTCTTCTATGCAGCAAAATGCTGGATCCTGCTTGAGTATCCAGTCTGTTAGCTGATGTCTTTTTACTGAGGAATTAAGCCCATTGATATTGACAGATATTCAAGATAGATGATTGTTCGTTCCTCTTATGTTTGTTGCTGTAGGGGGTATTATGTGTATGTGATTCTCTCCTTTTGGTTTTGTTGTAAGATGGTTGATTTCTCTTTGGTGTACAAAAGAAACTTTACTAAAACTCAAAACACACAATGAAACTCAAACAATATTAGTAGGAGACTTCAACACCTCACTTTCAACAATGGGCAAATTATGGAAACAGAAACTAAACAGAGACACAGTGAAACTAACAGAAGTTATTAAACAAATGCATTTAACATATATATATATATATATATATATATATATATATAGAGAGAGAGAGAGAGAGAGAGAGAGAGAGAGAGAGAGAGAGAGAACATTTCACCCTAAAACAAAAGAATATACTTTCTTCTCAGCACCTCATGGTACCTTCCTCAAAATTGACCATATAATTGGTCACAAAACAAACCTCAAAAGATACAAGAAGATTGAAATAATCCCATGCATCCTATCAGATCACCATGGACTAAGGCTAGACTTCAATGTCAACAAAAAACAAAGGAAAACTCACATACCCTTGGAAACTGAACAACTCTCTTGTGCCCTTCCCCTGGCCTTGAGAAGGCTGAATAGAACTTGGGCTATGCCACAGTTGGACCTTAATGACCCAGGTGGGACCCAGGTGGGACCCAGGTGGAGTCATCTGCCTTGCTGCACGTGCAGCTTTTCACAGGAACTTAGAAGAATGGACTGAACTTGCTTTGCAACTTAATCCAGCTGAAACAAAGCAACATAATCCAGCTGAAACAAAGGATGGGTCAGGTGGTTTTCCCTTTATAAGTTGGAGCTTCAGAATTAAGCTTTGAGACTTGATCAGAAAAAAAAAAGAAAAGAAAAGCAGAAGAGCACGCCATGCTTAAAGAACGTAGTTATGGACAGTCTCTCTGTGTTGTTGTCTCTCTTTTTATGTCTTGTCTCTTTGTGTCTCAAGAACAAACCTACATCTCTTTCTCTGTCTCTGTGTCTCTCTGTCTCTGTCTCTGCCTGTATGTGTCTCTGTCTCTATATCTCTGTCTCTGTCTCTGCCTCTCTGCCTCTCTCTGTTCTCTCTCTCTCTCTCTCTCTCTCTCTCTCTCTCTCTCTCTCTCACACACACACACACACACTTTAATTCTGGCTATAATGGTAAAAGGGAGCCTGTTACTAAAGAAATAAAGAAATAAATAGGAGAGTATAGCTTACTGCAAAAGCTCTAAGAGAGAAAAATATTTGAAATTTTTAGCACAACTATTTGGCCTAAATATGCACACACTACCAGCTGGTGGGAGCTTTATGTCTGTTTGGGGAATCTGCAGAGTTATGGCTTCACAGCATGTAGACCATGTTTGTGATGCCCTATATCTCAAAATCTGACTGCTCCCCAGTGAGCTGTAGAAATGAAGTATATGAACCATACATTGCAGACCAATGCAAGCAAGCTGCTTTTGGGATTCAAGGCGGTTTTTGTGAGAACCACATGTAGTATCTCAAGTGAGTAAGCTCTTGTAAACTTGCCCACCCTGCAGGTGTGAGGCATAACTGTGTTTCCTGCTAATGTAGACCTTAGTGATGGCCTCTGTGGGCGCCATTCACTCCTAGACACTCAATTTGGCTCTGTGTGCACCTTTGTTCTTTCCTCATTCTATCTTCCTTGTGCCCAACAAACTAATTTTGCTTAGGACCCAACTCCAAGTTCACAGAGGTGAGGTCTGACCTTAGGTTGTCTGTAGAGGCAGATTTGTGTTTAACTTACCCACCACATCCCGAGAAATCGGTCAGCAGCAGGAACTGGAAAACACTATGTAAAATGAATCTGGATGGAGAGAAATCACTTCTGTGTCACACAAATCTGATACAAGAAGAAACCCACATCTCTGTTTGGGTCACATATTTCTCCCAAAAGCTGTAAATGAAAGAAAGAAGCATGTTCAAAGTATATACATAACACATACACACACACACACACACACACACACACACACACCACAATGTGGGCATTTTTTAAAGTCCAATGCTGAGTAAGTGAGGTAGCTCTGAGAAATAAAGTGGAGAGAAAGGGAACAGGACAACCCCAGCTGGTAAAGCTGATACTAAAGACTGAATGTTTACCTAGTTACCTTACACTTAAGATAATTGTCCTTGTGCTCATGATAATTTCAGTGCAAGTTACTGGAGAATCAAGACTCTTCATTGGGAGGCTGAGACAGAGGATCAAGAATTTTGTGGTAGCCTGGGATGGATGGATATATATATCAAGACTATCTCAAAGCAATGAACAGACAGCCACACCTTCATATTTCAGTGTTTTCTTGTTTGCCCATGGCCCTCCATTTAATCTAACTAAATCCCAAGCCAAGCGTCAGTTGCACTGTGAAACATTGTCCTGCTTGAATATGAGCTGCAGGGTTATGCAGTGAGAGTGCCATTCTCCTGTAGATCGTTGTTATGTGTCAGGGTATATTTTGATGACGAATAGACCAAGGGCCAGGGAAATGGCTGAGTGGGTAAAGATGCTTGCCACCAAGCTTGAGAACTTTAGTTTGATTGTCAGAACCCACGTGACAGTAAGAAAGAACTCCCCAAAGTTGTCTTTTGTACCTCCATATGTGCATCATGGTTTGCACATGATATACATGCATAGACAAATAAATAAATACATTTTTTTAAAATTTCTAAACCTATGCAAGAGTTATCTGTTATATCTTTTAAGCTTTATAACACCCCTATATAAAAATCTTTGGATACTAATGCATAGCTGTGTCATAACGTAAAGGGGAAAACATGGTACATAGCATGTGATGTCATGTACATGAGCACCAATGTTAAGCATCTCTTGAGTGAACCCTGTCAGATGGATCTCCAAAGTCACTGTAATCTAATACCCATAGTAACGTAAGTGTCATCAAGAATCCATCTGGAATCTTCAAAAATAAAAGAAGTATCAAGAGATGCTTGCTGTTAGAAAATATTAGACATAGCCAAAAGAGAAAATCTTTTATTACCACTGCAGATTATATCATTTAGTGAGAAGATAATAGGGGAGCCAGGTATTGATAGGATCCCAGTCTCAGCCCTATCTCTTTACCTCCTGTCCATCAAGCTACCAGACCCAGAAAGTTCTTCATAGAACCTCTCTGATCCTAAGTGTCTAGTAATATCTTTTCTAAGCTCTTAGCAACAATTTGTCCTCATTGTACTAACTTTGTTGAGGACTCTACTCAGAGCATCACAAAACTAATACAATTATAATTTTAAACCTATTTTGATCTTTCTTGGTCCTACAAGATAAGGTCTGGAGACCATGAGAGATGCCCCTCATTACTACACTGTGACACCTGCCTAACCAGGTGCTCAATAAATATTTGTTGACTAAATGAACAGGAGTGTTTTTATGTCCTGGATCTGTGTGGCCCATTAATTTATCATAGCCAGTAACAAGCAAATAGCCTTTCAATAGGGTAAGTTACACTTAAGTGCCTAGTTCTATGTGATGATGTAAAGAGAGTACTCCATCCCCACATGGAGCTTAGTCCAGATACTGTTGTGATTTCTCTTTTCTAAGACAAATATTTCATGGCCAATTTCTAACCAATTTCTTCTCTAATGTATAGAAATTAGTTCTCGCTTCTGAATAAATCTTATTTCCCTAGTGGTGGATGACATTTGCAAATTAAAATTAAAGTGAATACAAAATGATATTTGGAACTTGGAGCAATGTAGCTGACCTCTCTAAGAACACCATTCAGAAAGCTACCGTCTCCTTGGAGGACTTGTCCCTGATCATCCAAGACTCCTGGTCTGTCATGAGAGTGTGAAAAGGATCCAGTGCAATTCTGCAGGTTCTACTGAGTGGAGACTGCTCTTTCTACTGTCCTTTGTCCAAGTGTCCATTGTTGACTATCCCCTTTGACTGACATTTAAGTGCCTTCTCTTGTTTAGATGAGACAATATTTTCATTCAGGGTCAACTCTCATCCTTCCACTGCCAGTGTCCTTAAGATAAGGGCAGCTCCCTTGTCATAATTGTGTGTTATTGTCATAGTAAAGCAATTAGTAGACTACAGACTTGGGTCCTTTATTACCCAGGAGCTTTGGCTCTGTGGTATTAGGGAATCAAACTCCCATGGCTTACATATGCTAAGTAAACATTGTACCCTCTTCCCGGGTTTTTGTTAGAGATCAACCAAAAGTTATCCACAGTGCTTTTCTGCATTGATTAGGAAGACTTCCATGACAAAGCAGTGGTATTTCTCAGAAGTTTGGGTGCTGGATACCAAGCAAGGTGGCCACTTAGCAGAAAGACAGCATGTGTGTGCCCTTATCACTCCAACCTAAGGTCCACAGACAATTTTATCTAAAATGATGGGGACAGGCAAAGGGCATAGCATCAGCATGTCAGCTGTGAAGGAATGAGTCACAGCCTAATTGGCCTCATAGTTATCATGACTGTCAAACTGGAACATAAAAGTAAAGAGAACAATGTCATCTTCTCACGAAGAGACATGTTCAAACCATGTTTACATAAGCTCTCATACCTGCCCTCTCTCCTTCTCCCTCCGTGAATGTGTGTGTATGTGTGTGTATGTGTGTGTATGTGTGTGTATGTGTGTGTATGTGTGTGTATGTGTGTGTGTATGTGTGTATGTGTGTGTGTATGTGTGTGTATGTGTGTGTATGTGTGTGTGTGTGTATGTGTGTGTGTATGTGTGTGTATGTGTGTGTATGTGTGTGTGTGTATGTGTGTGTATGTGTGTGTGTGTATGTGTGTGTGTGTGTGTATGTGTGTGTGTGTGTACTTTTACTTGCCCCACCCCCTGGTTTTGATTGTTTTTTCCTCCCTGTGACAGAGTCTCACTCTGTAGCCCTGGCTATCCTGGAACTCATTATGTAGATCAGGCTGGCCTCCAACTCACAGGTCTCTGCCTGCTTCTGCCTGTTGAGTGTTGGGATTAGGCATGCAAATCTGTGTGTCCTTGCTTAGAAGGCAACACACTCAGATATGTGTACTCGTTTAGAAGTCGACACTGGGCGTCTTCCCAATATCTTCCTTCCAATATCTTCACCTTCCTTATTGAGACCCAGTCTCTTATTTAGCCTGGAGATAACTGTTTAGATAAAATGGCGACCAGCAAGCTCCAGTGATCCACCTTCCCAGCTCTTGGGTTATAGACTTGAGTTCCTACTACACCTGGCTTGTTGGATGGATGATGAGGACCCAAACTCAAGTCCTTGTGCTTTAAAACCAAGCACTTCACCAAAGGAGTCATCGTCCCTGCCCCATCACCCACTATTTCTTACTCACTAGACATATTAAAGGAATAGATTTTAGTTTTCAAGAACAAATTTCTGCAATGCAGATGGCATCTCAGTTACCGAGTCTTATTATTACTGTTATCATCATCATCATCATTATTATTATTATTATTATCATTATTATTAATTTGTTTATTTCTTTTTCTTTTTTCTTAACACTCCAGATTTTATTCCCCTCCCTGACCACCCTCAGACTGTTCAACATCCCATACCTCCTCCCCTTCCCCCTGTCTCTACGAGTATGTCCCCATCCCACCAGACCCCTAAACTCCCTGGGGCCTCCAGTCTCTTGAGAGTTAAGTGCATCTTCCCTGACTGAACCCAAAACCGGCAGTCCTCTGCTGTATATGTGTTGGGGGCCTCATATCAGCTGGTGTATGCTGCCTGGTTGATGGCTCTGTGTTTGAGAGATCTCGGGGGTCCAGGTTAATTGAGACTGCTGGATTTCCTATAGGATCTCCCTCCTCAGCTTTTTCCAGCTTTTCCCTAATTCAACCTCAGGGGACAGCAACTTCTATCTATTGGTTGGGTGCAAATATCTGCATCTGACTCTTTCATCTGCTTGTTGGGTCCTTCAGAGGGCAGTCATGATAGGTCCCTTTTTGTGAGCACTCCATAGCATCAGTAATAGTGTCAGACCTTGGGGCCTCCCCTTGAGCTGGATCTCACTTTAGGCCTGTCCCTGGACCTTCTTTTCCTCAGGCTCCTCTCCATTTCCATCCCTTCAGTTCTTTTAGACAGGAACAATTATAGGTCACAGTTTTTGACTATGGGATGGTAACCCCAGCCCTACACTTGATGCCCTGTCTTTCTGCTGGAAGTGGGCTCTACAAGTTCTCTCTCCCCACTGTAGGGCATTTCCTCTAGGGTCCCTCCCTTTGAGTCCTGAGAGTCTCTCACCTCCCAGGTCTCAGGTTCATTCTGGAGGGTCCCCCCCCCCACCTCCTGCCTCCTGAGGTTGCCTGTTTCCATTTTTTCTGCTGGCACGCGGGGCTTCAGCCCTTTTCTTCCACCCAATACCAGATCATGTTCCCCTTTCCCTCCCAGGTTCCTCCTCCCCCCCCACTTGTAGTTTCTTTCTTCTCCCTCCCAAGAGGGACTGAGGTGTCCTCACGGGCCCTTGTTGACTGTTGAGCACTGTGGACTGTATCATGGGTATTCTGAACTTTATTCTGGCTAATATCCACATCCCATGCATGTCCTTTTGAGTCTGAGTTACTCCACTCAGGATGATAGTCTCTAGTTCCATCCATTTGCCTGCAAAGCTCAGGATGTCCTTGTTCTTAATAGCTGAATAGTATTCCACTGTGTAAATGAACCACATTCTCTGTAGCCGTTCTTCTGTTGTGGGACATCTGGGTTGTTTCCAGATTATTGTTATCAGAAATAAGGCCACTATGAACATACTGGAAAGTGTACCTCATTCCCCTGGTGGGGCACCTTTTGGGTATATTCCCAAGAGTAGTATTGCTGGGTCTTCAGGTAGATCTATTTTCAATTTTTGGGGGAACCTCTAGATTGATTTCCAGAGTGATTGTACCAGTTTGCAATCCCACCAGCAATGGAGGAGTGTTCCTCTTTCTCCACATGCTCACCAACATGTTGTCACCTGAGGTTTTGATCTTAGCTATTCTGGTTGGTATAAGGTGAAATCTCAGGGTCATTTAGATATGTATTTCTCTGATCACTAAGGACTTTGAACATTTCTTTAGGTGCTTCTCAGCCATTTAAGATTCCTCTTGTGTGACTTCTCAGTTTAGTTCTATACCCCATTTTTTGATAAGGTTGTTTGGTTTCTTGGTGATTAGTTTCTTGGTGATGAGTTCTTTGTATATTTTGGATATTAACCCTCTATTGGATGTGGGGTTAGTTAAGATTTTTTTCCCAATCTGTAGATTGTCGATTTGTCTTGTTGACTATGTCATTTGTCTTACAGAAGCTTTCCAGTTTTGTGAGGTCCCATTTATCAATTCTTTTTTATTGCATCTTTTATTCCATATGAAATTATATATTATGAACTATATAAGAGATGTAAGGTAATTTGCATTAATTTCAACATATATTATTTTTATTTTAAAGATTTATTGTATTTTTGTAGGGTTTCTTTGATAATTTAGTTACATTTCAAATGTTTCCCCCTTTCCAGATCTCCCCTTTGGAACCTCCCTATTCCCTCCTCCTCCCCTTGCCTCTATGGGGGTATTCCCCCACCCACCCACCCACACATTCTAGGCTTCCCTCCTTGGCATTCTCCTATATTGGGGCATCTAACACCCTCAGGCCCAAGGGCCTCTCCTCCCCCTGATGGCTAACAAGACCCTCCTCTGCCACATATGTGGCCAGCACCATGGGTCCCTCCATGTGTATTCTTTGGTTGGTGGATCAGTCTCTGGGAGCATTGAGGGGTCAGGCCAGTTTCCACTGTTGCTCCCTCCCTGGAGCTGCAAACTCCCTTAGCTCCTTCAGTACCTTCTCCAAGTCCTCCATCTGGGACCTCACACTCAGCCCTACTGTTGCTGTGAAGTGACTCTTGGTTATTCCAAACTTTTGGGCCACTTATCAGTGAATACATACAGTGTTCATTCTTTTGTGACTATGTTACCTTGCTCAGTATGATATTTTCAAGTTCCATCTGTTTGCCTAAGAATTTCATGAAGTCATTGTTGTTAATAGCTGAGTAGTATTCCATTGTGTAAATGTACCACATTTTCTGTATCCATTCCTCTGTGGAGGGACATCTGGGTTGTTTCCAGCTTCTGGCTATTATAAATATGGCTGCTATGAACATAGTGGAGCATATGTCTTTATTACATGTTGGAGCATCTTCTGGGTATATGCCCAAGAGTGGAATAGCTGGGTCCTCAGGTAGTATTATGTCCAAATTTCTGAGGGTCTGCCAAACTGATTTGCAGAGAGGTTATATCAGCTTGCATTCCCACCAGCAATGGAGGAGTATTCCTCTTTCTCCACAATCTCGCCAACATCTGCTGTCACCTGAGTTTTTTATCTTAGCCATTCTGACTGGGGTGAGGTGGAATCTTAGGGTTGTTTTGATTTGCATTTCCCTGATGATTAAGGATGTTGAACATATTTTTAGATGCTTCTCGGCCATTTGAGTTTCCTCAGTTGAGAATACTCGCTTTAGCTCTGTTCCCCATTTTTTGATAGGGTTATTTGGATCTCTGGAGTCTAGCTTCTTGAGTTCTTTTTATACACATGGAGGTGCGATTCCTGGATGCAGCAAAATGCTGGGTCCTGTTTATAGATCCAGTCTGTCGGTCTGTGTCTTTTTATTGGGGAATTGAGTCCATTGATGTTAACAGATATGAAAGAATAGTGATTCTTGCTTCCTGTTATTTTAGATGTTGTTTTTATGTTTGTGTGGCTATCTTCTTTTGAGTTTGTTGAAAGATCACTTTCTTGCTTTTTCTTGGGTGTAGTTTCCCTCCTTGAGTTGGTGTATTCCATCTATTATTCTTTGTAGGGCTGGGTTTGTAGAAACACAATATGCAATTTGGATTTGTCATAGAATATTTTGGTTTCATCATCTATGATTATTGAGAGTTTTGCTGGGTATAGCAGCCTGGGCTGGCATTTGTGTTCTCTTAGAGTCTGTATGAGATCTGCCCAGGATCTTCTAGCTTTCATAGTCTCTGGTGAGAAGTCTGGTGTAATTCTGGTAGGTCTGCCTTTATATGTTACTTGCCCCTTTTCCCTTACTGCTTTTAATATTCTTTCCTTATTTTGTGTATTTGGTGTTTTGACTATAATGTAACAGGAGGAATTTCTTTTCTGGTCCAATCTATTTGGAGTTCTGTAGGCTTCTTGTGTATTTATGTTCATCTCTTTCTTTAGATTAGGGAGATTTTCTTCTATCATTTTATTGAAGATTTTTACTGGTCCTTTAAGTTGGGAATCTTCACTCTCTTATTATCCTCATGTTCTGTCTTCTCATTGCATCCTGGATATCTTGGATATTTTGGGTTAGGAGCTTTTTGGGTTTTGTGTTTTCTTTGACTGTTGTGTCCATGTTTTCTATGGTATCTTCTGCACCTGAGATTCTCTCTTCCATCTCTTGTATTCTGTTGGTGATGCTTGCATCTATGACTCCTGATTTCTTTCCTAGGTTTTCTAACTCCAGGGTTGTCCTACTTTGTGATTTTTATTGTTTCTATTTCTGTTTTTAGTTCCTGGATGGTTTTGTTCATTTCCTTCATCTGTTTGATTGTATTTTCCTGCAATACTTTAAGGGATTTTTGTGTTTCCTCTTTAAGGGTTTCTAGTTGTTTACCTGTGTTGTCTTGTATTTCTTTAAGGGTGTTATTTATTTCCTTCTTAAAATCTTCTATCATCCTCTTTAGATGTGATTTTAAGTCTGAGTCTTCCTTTTCTGGTGTGTTGGGGTAACCAGGGTTTGCTGTAGTGGAAGAGCTGGGTTCTGATGATGCCAAGTAGCCTTGGTTTCTGTTCCTTGTGTTCTTGCCCTTGCCTTTCGCCATCTGGTTATCTCTGGTGTTAGCTGGTCTTTCTCTCTCTGACAGTGGCTTGTTTTTCCTGCAAACCTAGGTGTCAATACTCCTTGAAGACCAGTTCTCTCTGAGAGGAATTTGGGTTTGGAGAGGGTGGTGCAGGGTTAGCTCTGGGGTGCAGACAGAAACAAGAAGGATCGAATTCCCAGCTGCCCCTTGTTTCCTGTGTCCTGATGTCTCTGCAAGGGTCCCTCTTGGTCCAGTGAAGTTGAAAAGAAGTGATGGTCTTGCCTGTGCTTGAAGATGTGTTGGCACTCTTGGGATACCAGCTCTCTCTTGGCACTATTTGAGTATGTACTCCTGTGTCACACGAGCCACCAAAAGAAACCAAAAGCTCACTCCTCAGTCTCTGTGTCCTGGGGATTCCAGGTGGGTCCTTCTGAGCAGGTAGACTTGCCTACACTCCTGAAAGGCTATCTTTCTCCCAGTGCTATTTGGCTATGGAGCCCTGGTGGCCCAGGCAGAGGTCTCCCACACACACACAGATGAAAACTGGAAGGCTCCTTCCTCCCCACTGTTCCTCAGTCTCTGTGTTCTAAGAATTCTGGGCAAGTCCTGCTGAGCAATGTTAGTCCTCTTACCTCCTCTCACAGGCTTTTCCACAGGCCTGGGAGGCTAGCTTTCTCCAGGTGCTATTTGGCTATGGAGCCCTGATGGCCCAGGGACAGGTCTACTGCCACAGATCCATTTATCAATTCCTTATCTTAGAGTGTGAGCCACTGGAGTTCTGTTTAGGAATTTTCCCCCTGTGCCAATGAGTTCAAGGCTCTTTCCCACTTTCTCTTCTATTAGATTCAGTATATCTGGTTTTATGTTGAGGTCCTTGATCCACTTGCACTTGAGCTTTGTGCAAGGTGACAAATATGGGTCTATTTTCATTTTTCTACATACAGACAGCCAGTTAGACCAGCACCATTTACTGAAGATGCTTTTTTATCCAGTGTATATTTTTGGCTTCTTTGTGCCAAGTGTGCATAAGTATATGGTTTTTTTTCTGGGTCTTCAGTTCTATTCCATTGTTCAACACGTCTGTCTCTGTACCAATGCCATGCAGTTTTTATCACTATTGCTCAGTAGTAAAGCTTGAGGTCAGAGATGGTGATTCCCCCAGCCATACTTTTATTGTTAAGAATCATTTCCACTATTCTGGACTTTTGGCTTTCCAGATGAATTTAAGAATTGCTTTTTCCATGTCTTTGAAGAATTGTGTTGGGATTTTGATGGGGATTGCATTGAATCTGTAGATTGCCTTTGGTAGGATGGCCATTTTTACTATGTTAATTCTGCCAATCCAAGAGCATGGGAAATCTCTCCATTTCCTGAGATCTTCAATTTCTTTCTTAAGAGACTTGAAGTTATTGTAATACAGATTTTTCTCTTGTTTGGTTGGAGTTACCCCAAGATATTTTATTTTATATTGTGGCTATTGTGAAGGGAGTTGTTTCCCTACTTTCTTTCTCAGCCTGTTTATCATTTGTATAAAGGAAGGCTACTGATTTTTTTGAGTCAATTTTATATCCGGCCACTTTGCTGAAGTTGTTAATCAGCTGGAGACGTTCTCTGGTAGAATTTTTGGGATTGCTTATGTACACTATCATATCATCTCCAAATAGTGATAACTTTATTTTTTTTTTGCCAATTTGTATCCCCTTGATCTCTTTCTGTAGATATTAGACTATTATTGTAACTAGCACTTCGAGTACTATATTGAATAGATATGGGGAGAGTGGGCATCCTTGTCTTGTCCCTGATTTTAGTGTGATTGCTTCAAGTATCTCTCCATTTAATTTGATATGGACTGTTGGTTTGCAGTAAATTGCTTTTATTATGTTTAGGTATGGGCTTAAATTTCGGATCTCTCCAGTACTTTTAACATGAAGAGGTGTTGTATTTTGTCAAACCCTTTTTCTGCATCTAAGGAGATGATCCTATGATTTTTTTTTCCTTTGAGTTTGTTTATAAAGTAGATTATGTTAATGGATTTTCATATATTGAACCAACCTTGCATCCCTGGGATGAGGCCTACTTGATTGTGGTAAATAATGGTTTTGATCTATTCTTGGATTCTGTTTGCAAAAATTTTATTGAGTATTTTTGCATTGATATTCATAAGTGAAATTGGTCTGGCATTCTCTTTTTTGGTTGGGTCCTTGTGTGGTTTAGGTATCAGAGTAATTGTGGCTTCATAGAATAAATTAGGTCATGTTCCTTCTGTTTCTATTTTATGGATTAGTTTGAGGAATATTGGTATCAGGTCTTCTTTGAAAGTCTGGTAGAATTCCGTACTAAATCCATCTGGCCCTGGGCTTTTTTAGGTTGGGAGGTTTTTAATGATTTCTTCTATTTCCTTATGGGATATGGGCCTGTCTAGGTAGTTTACCTGCTCTTGATTTAACTTTGGTATGTGGTATATGTCTAGAAAACCATCCATTTCATCTAGATTTCCAGTTTTGTTGTAGGATCTGATGATTTTTTTTAATTTCCTCCATTTCTGTTATTATGTTTCCCTTTTCATTTCTGATTTTGTTAATTTGAATACTGCCTGTGGGCCCTTTAGTTAGTTTGGCTAGAGATTTATCTATCTTGTTGATTCTCTCAAAGAACCAGCTTTTGGTTTTGTTGATTCTTTGTATTGTTCTCTTTGTTTCTATTTGGTTGATTTCAGCCCTGAGTTTGACTATGTCCTGCCTTCTACTTCTCTTGGGTGTATTTGCTTCTTTTTGTTCTAGAGCTCTCAGGTATGCTGTTACATTGTTAGTATAAGATCTCTTCAGTTTCTTTACCAGGGAACTTAGTACTATGAATTTTCCTCTTAGCACTGCTTTCATTGTGTACTATAAGTTTGAGTATGATGTGTCAACATTTTCATTAATTTCCAGGAAGTCTTTAATTTCTTTCTTTATTTCTTCCCTGACCAAGTTATCACTGAGTAGAGAGTTGTTCCATTTCCATGTGTATGTGGGCTTTCTGGTAATTTTTGCTATTATTGAAGACCAGCCTTAGGCCATGATGATCTGATAGGATGCATGGGATTATTTCAATCTTATATTGGCTGAGGGTTGTTTTGTGACCAATTATATGGTTGAGTTTGGAGAAGGTACCATGAGGTGCTGAGAAGAAGGTGTATTCTTTTGTTTTAGGGTGAAATGTTCTGTAGATATCTGTTAAATCCATTTGGTTCATAACCTATATTAGTTTCACTGTGTCTCTGTTTAGTTTTTATTTCAAATATATTGGTGAGAGTGGGGTATTGAAGTCTCCCACTATTATTGTGTGGGGTTCAATGTGTGTTTTGAGCTTTAGTAAAGTTTCTTTTAAGATTGTGGATGCCCTTGCATTTGGGGCATAGATGTTCAGAATTGAGACTTTCTCTTGGTGGATTTTTCCTTTGATGAATATGAAGTGTCCTTCCTCATCAGGCTTGATAACTTTTAGTTGAAAGTCTATTTTATCGGATATTAGGATGGCAACTCCAGCTTGTTTCTTGGGACCATTTGCTTGGAAAACCTTTTTCCATCCTTTTACTCCGAGATAGTGTCTGTTTTTGTTATTGAGGTGTGTTTCTTGTATGCAGCAAAATGTTGTATCTTGTTTGCATATCCAGTCTGTTAGCTTATGTCTTTTTATAGGTGAGTTGAGTCCATTAATATTGAGAGATATTAAATACAGATAACTGTTTGTTCCTGTTATATTTGTTTTTGTTGGTGGCTTTATGTGCTTGTGGGTCTCTCCTTTTGGCTTTGTTGTAAGATGCTTAGTATCTTGTCTTTTCTTTGTTGTAGGTACCTTCCTTGTGTTGGAGTTTAGGATCCTCTGTAGGGCTGGATTGGTAGATAGATACTGTTTGAATTCAGTCTTGTCCTGGAATATTTTAGTTTTTCCATCTATGTTGATTGAGAGTTTTGATGGGTATAGTAGCTGGAGCTGGCATTTGTGTTCTCTTACAGTCTGCATGACCTCTAACCAGGCTCTTCTGGCTTTCATAGTGTCTGTTGAGAAGTCTGGTCTTTGTATGTTATTTGGCCCTTTTCCCTTGCAGCTTTTAATATTCTTTCTTTGTTCTGTGCATTTAGTGTTTTCATTATTATGTGACAAGAGTATTTTCTTTTCTGGTCCCATTTATTTGGTGTTCGATAGGCTTCTTGTACCTTGATGGCTGTCTCTTTCTTTAGATTGAGGAAGTTTTCTTCTATGATTTTGTTGAAGACATTTTCAGGTTCTTTGAGCTGGGAATCTTCTTTCTCTTCTATTCCAATTATTCTTAGGTTTGGTCTTTTCATTGAGTCCTGTATTTCCTGGATGCATTGGGGTAGGATTTTTTTGTTTTGTTCTGAATTTTCTTTGACAATTGTGTCAATCTCTTCTACAGTATCTTCTACACCCAGGATTCTCTCTTCTATCTCTTGTATTCTGTTGGTGATACTTACATCTGTACTTCTTGACCTCTTCCTAGGTTTTCCATTTCCAGCTTTGCCTCCATTTGTGTTTTCTTTGTTGTTTCTACTTCCACTTTTAGGTCTTGGACTGCTTTATGCAATTCCTTCACTTGTTTGATTGTGTTTTCCTGTGTTTCTTTAAGGGATTTATTTGTTTCATCTTTAAAGGCTTGTTTATCTGTGTTTTCTTGTATTTCTTTCAGTGAGTTATTTATATCCTCCTTAAAGGATTCTATTATCTTTATGAGATAGAATTTTAGGTCAGCTTCCTGATTTTCAGGTGTGTTGGTATATTCAGGGCTTGCTGTGGTGGGAGAACTGGGTTCTGATGATGGCCACATATATTGGCTTCTGTTGCTTATGAGCTTGTGCCTACCTCTCAACATCTAGCTATCCCTGGTGTTTGCTGATCTTGGTGACTCTGCTGGAGTCTGCTTCTTTTGTCCCTGGGTTGTGTCAGGTCTCCTACTAGGTCTGAGGCCCTGGCTATAGCAGACCTCCTATGGGGCCTTCCAACTGGGAGGTCTTCAGAGGGGCAAAGAAGCTGCTGATCTGTTGCCCTGGCTGTAGAAGATCTCCTGGGAGGCCTTCAAACTGTTGGGTCTTCAGACAAGCTGTCAAGCTGTTGTCCTGTGTAAAGCTGTTCTCCAAGGGGGCCTAGGGACTGTAGTTTTGTTTCCCTGTGTGCAGAACTCCAGGGAGGCTTTCTGTCTGTTGCATCAGTTGCCCTGAATACCACTGAGCTCCCTGAGAGGTCTTCGGACTGTGGTGTCAGTTACCTACTTGTCCCTGAGTGCAGCAGATTTCCTGGGATGCCTCAGGATGTGGTATCAAATGCTCTGAGTGCAGCGAATCTTCTGGGATGCCTCAGGATATTGTGTCTTCTCAGGAGCAGACTAGCTAGAAGTCTGTCCCAGCAGAAAGGACCAGGTGGAAGGGTTACTGCATCTTTTTAAGCTCTGGATTTAGAGTCACCTTTTAAGATGTCTCTCCCCATTCTGAAGCTATAAGTATGTTTTGTTTCTTTTTCTTCTCAAATTTTCAAGGTGTTATTTTAAAATATTTCATCCATTTGGAATTTATTCTGAAATAAAAAGTGGATCCAACTGTTTTCATCCATATGCGTTACTGAACTGTTCAATAGAATAACATAGACCTCTAAGTGATTGTGCTATGATCAGTGCTATTTTTTAACTTTTACTATTCATTTGTCTGTTTATTCTTGTGGAGAAACCACATTGATTTTACTGTTAAGACCTTAAAATCCATCTGTTTTAAATACTCTCTTCACTTCCTAGCTATCCTTTAGATCATGTTCTAAAGTAGATGATTCTGAGGTCAATATATATTAAATATATGATATGTTCTATCTGTCTATCTATCTATCTTATTATAATATATATAAAGGATAGCTAGGAAGTGAAGAGAGTATTTAAAACAGATGGATTTTTTTTAGTTGTCTCCTATTCTGATCCAAAAAGTAAAATGTTTCTTCTTTTGTGTCTTACTTTGTAGTCTTCAAAATGCTGACAAGTTATGAAGATTTCAACATGGCTTGCTAAGTTTTGTCTTGAGATTGTATTCTCAATGGTTTCTTTCACATTACAACTTCTAACTTGCATTTCTATAAAGGATTGTTGACCTTCTTTAATTGAGTTTGTGTCTTACTGATTTTCCTCATTCTTTGCATGTACTTTTTGCTAGCTCTCCTGAGTTTCTCAGGTAAACACTTTTGTCTAATTACTAAGGACTGATACTAATAGATTGACCTCTTTTGTAATTTTTGTGCTTCTGGTTTCTTTCATTTTCTTCAGGTTTATTAAAAGGTAGTACTCACAGCAGGCATCCTATTTCCACTCTAACACCAAGAGGGATCTACTTTTGTTTCTCCATAATTTTGATGTCATTTATGGATTATATAGATGGCAGAAAAAAAGGATAAATAGAAGGACAGACGGATGGATGGATAAATGGAGAGATGGATGGACAGTTGGATGGATGGACAGATGAAGACTTTTTGTTTTTTTAAAGAACACCCATCAATTACTACTTGAATTAGCATTTTTAATTACAAATAGTTGATGGTTTTAGACTACTAGTTCTATAAAGAGGGTAATATGGGATTTTTTGTATCTGCTAATGCAATTTCTGTTAAAATAGAACTTAGTATCATTACATTCTTATATTTCAGGAATAGGTACTTGGTCCTGTTTGGTTTGGTTTGGTTTGGTTTTAAGGTGTTTCCAGATTCTTCTTGTTATGGGTTTACATGGATTTTCATCTTGAACACGAGTTCCTTGGCCCTCTAGTGTTCTTGGTATTGTATATTTCAGATTCAGTCATCCATATTGTACAGACACCAAGAATAATTAGGAAGGATTCTTTATTTTGTGGTTTGGCAAAGAATAAATGATAGGGAAATCAAATGTCCTTTAATGTGACAATCAGGATCCCAAAAGGTCACTTGAAGATACAGAGATAAATGAGATCAACTCTGTCTTTGAGAATCCTCATTTCTAATGTCGGGGTTAAACATGTTATTTATATATTGCACAAAGAATCAAGAAGTTTCTATAGTGGAAGAATGCAGGAAATACTGTGACAACACAAAAATAAATAAATAAATAAATAAATAAATAAATAAAAGCTTAGTAAGGAACAGTGCACTGAACTCAGCCAGTGTTAGCATTATTGTGAGACTGAAAAGCAAAAGCCCAAACTGGAACTTGAAGATCCCTATCCCTCAGAGCTGTAGCTACTGAGCTTCATTAGTGGGAGCCTAAAGCTTGTGTACATTAGAGACAGCTAAGAGTTAGATGCAGCTTCCCACTGGAGAATCCCCGCTTAGAGTCACACCATAAAGCAATGATTTATGATCATTGGCTCTCTAAGATGATTCTCATACTGAAAAGAAAAGAATAGAAACTGTAATGTTCCCAGATTTATGAAAATGACAATAATGAGGAGGCTGGAAAGAATAATGATTGTAACGTCCCCAGATTCACAAAATTGAAAATGAGGAGCTCCCAGAAGAGAAATAACAGATTGTCCATGGTAAAATTTCACAATATTCTCTGGCTCTACCTAGGATGCTTTAGGCAATGATTAGATTATCTTTTCTCTTACAAAGCACCTCCCTCTCTCTCTCTTTCTCTCTCTCTCTGCCTCTATCTCTCTGTGTGTGTCTCTCTCCTTTCTTGTCCCCTTCTCTCTCCTCCCTGTCCCTTGATGTCTTCCTATCTCCTCTGTTTTTCTTTCTTTGTAAATATTTTATTTAAAAAAATTACACACACACACACACACACACATACACACACGAACACAAACCCAAGAAATGGGTAACTTAATTAATTTTCACAACTTAAACATATGCATGTAAACATGAACCCCTCACTGCTCCCAAATAGTACTCTTCTGGTTCCTACCACAATGAGTTGGTTTGCCTGGTTTTGAACTTTATGTAAAATTAATCATCTAGTTTGTCTTTCTTTTTACATCTACTTTCTGCTGCCAAATATTGTAATAATACAGCCAGGTTGGTACATGTTGATTCTGTTCTAGTATCATATTGTAGGCAATAACACAGTCTTATTTTTGGTTAGTTGGTTGGTTTGGAGTTTTTTGGTTTGGTTTGGTTTTTTGTTTGTTAATTTTTAATCAATTCTTGTTGTGATTTTGGAGTTTAGATTTTGCTTTTGTTTTTGAGATAGGCTCTCAGTAGATGGTCTAGGCCCTCCTGAGACTTGATACTCCATTCTTAGCCTGGAAGTAAAAGTGATCACCACCACCATATCTAGCTTTTTTATATACTCTGAGTGTAAAAGTATCTTTTGTTCTTTTGATGAAATTGTCATCTCAGGGGCTTACTGCTGAGTAAGTTCACTCTTTCTAGTTCTTTCTGAGCTCTGTGTGGCTGATTTAACCCTGCTGTTCTGGCTCAAATTCCTCTCCAAGCCAACTGAGTCAGTCTGGCTTCTCTCAGTTTCTCTAACTCTGGCAATTTGTTCTAATCTTCTGGCTCCTTCTTATTCTCTGGCTTCAACTGCCTCTGCTGATCTTCACTGAACTGCATCAACTCATAAACGAATTCAACTCCCCTACACTGCACTCACTGCACTGACTCCCAACTGACTGATTGTCCCTGTGCTGCTCTTACATAGCTTCTCTTTCCTGTCCTCCTCTCATGAGTTGGATGTATCCTGTCTCTGACTTGTTCTGTCCAATCTTACTCTGATTCATTCCTTTGTCTGCCCTTCAATTAGACATCACTTCCAAACATGGCTTCTTCTTTCCGCAAACTGACTTTACCTTAAAGCTGTGTACTAAGGATGTGTCTATATTCGAGACACAGAGATTAAAGATGTGTGGTGTGTTTGTATTCCAGCTGGATCACACAGATCTAGGTCTTTGGATGTGATCCCTTGCCAGAGCAGCCATGTTGCTGGATTAAAATTCTTCTATAAATGACCATTTAGATAATTTCTGTGTTTGGGTTATTGTGAATCCTTGTACTACTTACTTCATTCATGTTTGCGAGGTATCATTATCCTAGTTATCAGGTATATATCTAGAGATGAAATTGCAGGTCATCAGAGAGCCATGTACTTAGCTCTGAAACAGTTTTCTGAAGTGATTGTACTCATTTACTTAACACCCAGCACTGTATTAGACTTTAACAGCCTTTACACCTTCACTGATGCTCCTTAATTTCCATCATTATTATTTTAATCATTCTGTAAGTTAGTTCAGTACTAACCAGGTCTCTAACTAATTTAGATTAAAGAGCTTAGTTTTAATTAGTTAATAAATAAATGAATAATGAAATGAATAAAGAGTTCTTAAGTCGCTAAAAAATTAATTCACTCAGAGGCTAAAATCACCCTACTGAGGACATTTGCATTTAGATTCATCGTGAACACTGGGGGGTGGGGGGGCTCACTCTTTTAGATTTTAATTATTTTCCTGTTCTCATGTTGGCATTTTATTCTTAGTTCTAGTAAATAACATCTGTAAATGTGTGGAATAATAATTGTTCCACATTAATTATTCAAGACAATGGACCAAAGAATGGGGCCTGAGTTACAGAGAGAACAGTGGGCTGAGCTACAGTAATTACTAGGAGAATCAAAAAGGTTATTGCTTGGTAACAAGAGACAAAGTACATCAGAGCAAAGCAAATGACTGAAGCTGAACAACGCCCTGTGGACTAGCAAGTGACTAGCTGTGGAGAAGGAGTTGCAAAAACCTTCCTTTCTACTTGTAGGGCTTCTCCACCAACACTCAGGAACTAGTTAACAAAGCCGACCCTGGTGGGAGTGACAGCCAGTTCTACCAGTAGCTTCATCACACTAAGGAATAGGAACATTCTCCTTACAATAACTGGGAAGCTGAAATGCCCATGTACACTTTGAGGACTTAAGATCATGAAACATTGACTATTTCCTAGATAGTTTAATTATTTTTAAAAAAAATCACAAATAAAATGTTCAATTTCAGACCCCAAGTCCATCATTTATAAATACACTAAAGCACAGTCCACGCAAACTCAGACTGGGCCTACGGACAGTATTTCAACAAAACATTTTTTTTCTAAAAAGTCAGAGGCAAATGCATGATTTGTTTCACCCATAATATTTGATTTGAAATAAGAAAATGAAAAACTTTTTTAGACATTATAAGCAAAACCTTTGGAGTCTGGTAAAGAATCTGATAGCTGATATCCTTGGGAATTCTGTAATGCCCCAATGATGGTTGAGGCTTCCCTATCGTAGGGAAAGAAAATCTAAACACCTAAGGCTTTTCTCATGACTGCAACAAACAAGCTCTTTCCCTGTCAACAAGCTACTGCCTCAAAGTAGAATCTGAGATATAGCTGGTCAAACTGTAAAGGGGTCAGTGCATACTTCTTATGAGATAGCTTTATTGTATAGAGACGCAAAAATAAATCAGAGGCATGGAGATTTGATCAGCAGGCCATCTGTTATAAACGTGTCATGTCATGCACTGGTGAAGTCCTAAGCATGACTTTAAACCTTGGATCCAATTGCAAGGAGCTCATGATAAGCGGGATATCTCTGAGCTAACTGACCATGTTAAACCTGAGTGCAGCACCTGTCGTGGGAACGTTCTCATGACCTACTAGCCATGTGACTGACACTCCATGATATGCCCAAGTTCAGTTTTGTTTTAAAATGTCTGGTTCTGTAATGTAAACAGCTTCCAGAATATTCTCTCTTCAACACACTTTTGGAGCCTGGCACAGAGGAGAGCCCATGGTCACCCACACCAATAAAGAAAGCACAGAGAGAGAAACTGCCAGAAGACATGGTGCTGGCACATTTGGAGAAAGAGATGCTGGAGCACAGCTGTGACCCACTTACCTGCTGGAACCTGAAGCGGTCATCGTGGCCTGGGCTGTCCCCCAAGTACAGTCCCCTCAGAAAAGCTGTTCAGCACACCATGGAGGCAGGCAGCTTTGGCCAGCCCAGGCTCATGATGGAGCATTTTGAAAAGCTCTTCTTTTTAAAAGTTAATCTCCCCTTAATATGTTTTCAGTATTGAACTCAGAGATGCAGCCACCAGACTGGAAATGTGCTTCAGAGTGCTAGCTATTGCACCAGGGCTGACTCGCCTGGCAGGGCCATGTAGGACACCATTCCAGGCATCTGGGGCTACCTTCCAGTTCTCACCGTGATACCCACATGTGCCTTACTGCCAGGTGTCGAGGTGTGTTTTCAGAAGCCCACTAGAAACAATGTCTTGGCAGTTATGAAACAAGATAATCAGCTTTAAAACTATAAAGTTTTTTTTAAGGGGATAGTAATCGGTTTTACTAGAATGGAAGGAAGATGTAAACAATTTTATTGTGTAGGGTTTTTAATTCAGCTGTGTAAAAACCACAAATCAGGTGCTATATTTTAATTAAATATTTTAATTGCAACAAAACAGCTTTTGGGGCTGTTAAATGAAACCTGTAAATAGGAGTTAAGTCATCCTGGCTGAACAGTTCTTAACCACAGGCTCCAAAAGTACGTTGAAGATAGTTTAATTTTTTAACTCAGTGTTCTACACAGATTTTCATGAAGCATGACCTTAAATTGGTGCATAGTTTGTTTATTCTCTCTCTATTAATTCCTACAGATAATTTTTTGGCTGTTTGTTTGTTTTGTTGTCTCATTGTGTAGCCCAGGCTGGCCTTGAGCTTTTAATCTTCCTGTCTCGACCTGAGTGCTGAGGCATGTATCACACGTTTTAAAAAAGAGTATTGCATTACATGCTTTCGCCCTTTAAGTAGCTCCTGTCCTTATCACTACCAGAGCTTCGTTTTTCTTCATCCTCCATGAAAATACAGGTGAGGAAGTGGGACTCATTGGCTACTGTTCTGTTGTATCTCCACTGCTTGTCATACCAGTAAACCACGTGATAGATGTTTGTCCCATAGCAGAAAAATGAACAAACCAAGAGGCAGGAACTCTGCAGGAACACTTTCTTTAGTCCTTTATTGACTAATTGACCACCAAAACTTAGCTTTCATATCATATGCTTTAAAGGGTAAACAGGGAAAATTGGCCTATTACATCAAATTTCTAAATAGAAAATTTAGCAGAAAGTAACCCATAGCATGAGAGAATGTGGGAAGAATGTTTTTGAGGCAGGGTAGGAGAGCTCGAAGAATTCCCTACAACCCAGCAGCAAACCCAGAAGTTGAAACCCTAATATGAAAAGCCTATGGGATGGGCTGGAGAAATGGTACAGAGGTTAAAAACACTGTTCGCTCTTCCAGACAACCTGGGTTCAAGTCCCAGCACCCTCCTGGCAGTTCACAGCTATCTATAACTGCAGTTCCAGGGGATCTGACACCCTCACACAGACATACATACAAACAAAACACCAATGCACATTTTAAAAAGGAGTTATCAAAATGTAGAAAAAGAAAGGTCGTAGAGAAATAATGACATAATAAAAAAGGAGAAAAGATAATTAATTCACGTCAAAACTGCAGAAGATAGCAGTAAAGCAAGAAACAGTGAAAAGTTAAATTAATAATGTAGAAATTTAGAATTAAACCACTGTGAAAAGAACAGAATTGAACAAACTTCTACAAAATACACTGAATAATGATGCTCTTCAACTTGAGAAGCTAATGACAGCTGCCTCTTGGATTTCAACAGCTCCCTGAACCCTGGGCCTTCACAGCGGCAGCTGCTGGTGCACTAGGCGGGTTATTGTAACAACATTTTCAATTTCCCTTTGGGTTGAAGGGAGGCTGAGGGACCGTCTGAGCAGATAATGAGATAACTGTGAAAGTTCAGAGCCTGCCGAACAAAACAAAATCTGTTTTGTTTGATTATGCAAACTAAGCATATTGTCAAGATTTCGAAGCAGTTTGGTCCAAAATATGCACCAAGTACATCAGTCCCTCAAGTAGCCTGGTAGTAGAAGAAGCCAGTGGGAATGTACTTCAGGACGTTTAACCGGACTGGATATAGTTTTGCAATATGAAGTCACAAATCATGACTTTCCATAAGGAATACCCTGCTCAGTGCCCCTGTATCCAGAAGTCTTGTTTCTGTTCGTGGAGTTTGCTCACTAGAGAGTTTAAAGGCACCTTCGTTTTTTAAACCTCCGTTAAAGAAAGTATAAAATGAGATACCTTATGTTGCTCTTTTCTTCATTCTAAAGAAACTAAGTCAATGACTGCCTCGGCAGCTGTTCCTTTCGCACAGTATCTCATCCTAAGGCCTCCAGCTGTAAATTTTGGAAGCCAAGTGATTCAAACAGTTCTTTGATGGCCCTGTGAGTGTCCAGCTCCCTGGAAGGCTGTTCTCCCTCTGTCTTGGGGGCAGTAAAAAAGATCATTGAGTTCTCCAGAGTTAGGGAATTTTTGAAATCTAACTTTCATGAACCCTGGTGCGATAGGTCCTGGAAAAGGGCACAGCCATGTAGAAAAATAATCTTTCAAGGAGGAAAAATAACAGTGACTTTAGAGGGGATTCTAAAGGGTTTTGAATGAATCAAAGGTTTGTGTTCGTGGCATCTTGTCTGTGGTTTTGCTGTTTCTGAAGGAGGAGTTGGTGATTGACAGGACACAGCCTTGCTGAAGCTGCGAATGGCGGCTGCACAGTGGAAAGTCTTGCCCTTGCCTCACCCTGCGCTCTCCCTCCTGCAACAGGTGTGTTCAAAGCCTTCCTGTAGGAACTTAAGAGGCCCACCCTCTCTGTGTAGCTTTCATAGGGGAGCCCTCAAGGGCCAATGTAAGGGAAGGCAACCAAAGGCCTTGTGATTCTTTCCTCATAGAAACTAGACTGCATAGCAATTAAGTGTTTTACACATATCTTTTACCTGCTATCAGACAGAAAATATACTGTTAACTACCAAGATTGTTATTTTAGCAATGAAAAGGCTGAGGGACTGGACGCCTTAGAAGTGTTAGGGTTTCAGTCTCAAGTATTTCCTACAAACAGGGTTAGGTTTTGAATGTTTTGGTCCACGGCCTCTGGCATAATTTTGGAAGTCATGGAGCCTTTAAGGAGTGGGACTTAATTGGTAGAAATAGCTAAGTAGGGGTGGGTACGTGGAGGTTGCAGGAGTCCTTGGTACCTAGCTGACTTTCTGTTTGCTGATCTGTCCCACTAGGAGGTCCTACCACATGCTCTGACTACCATGAATGCCACCACACCTTTCCCATGGTGTCCTGAAACTGTGAAATCAACCAAAAGGAACTCCTTTCTCCTTACAGATGTTTACACCAGATGTTTTGGTCACAGCAAACCAAAATTAACAAGCACCAGGTTTCCTCAACAGAGCTAATGGCCAAATTTTTATGCCTTTGGATTTTATTGTTAAAATAGTCCATCCATTCTAAGCAGGAGAGGGGTCTTGCAACCATTCTATTAATAGTCAGGAAATTACTATGCTCCAACAACAAAAATCTTTTGTAAAAAACTGGTATTTGAGCATGTGGCATAATCTTTTAATTCCAGCTACCAGAATAACAATACCAAGAGTTTGAAGCCAATGTAGGCTATTTAGCAAGTTCAAAACCAGCTTAGGCAACTTAATGAGACCTTGTCTCAAAAATAAGGTTTTGTATTTTTTTAAATGAGGGATGTTTCTTAGTGGTATAGCATTTGGCTAGCATGCACAAGCTCTAGGTTCAGTAGTATTTATTAAATGTAGTCTTACCATTCTGATATATAATAAAAGTATTATAATAGAAAATCTATTTACTTATATCAAGATTTTTCTATTATTCAAACAATTTTTTAATAAATCTATTATTCTTATAAGACATATCTTAAAGGGATAACTTGGCTTAGAATGACTACCCTGCACTAGCCAATAAAACTAGAACTGTCTCAAGTTTCCCAGCAAAATGTCTCTGCAACCCAGAGATTGTGACTTCTGCTTCCCTTGGCATCCTCTGGAAACTGTAACAGTATTCACAGCCTACTGTCTTAAGGACTAAGTAATATGAACTAAGACTATCTTTTCAATAATAATGATATAACTCTTAAAATTAATTAACGAGTATGAACATCGTTTGTGATACTTTCAGAATGATCTGGTCTTACTTTCTTAATCAGATGCTAATATTCTGGGTATGTGTTGCCCCTCAATACATCATCAAGTGCTCCAGAAGCCCTCTTTGGTCCACATGCAGTGAACAAGGTACACTATGTCCAGCAGCTTCTCTTTCCTTCCTTCCAGAAAGTTGATTTCTTTCCAATTCTTTTCACTCGGCGCTTCTTTCTTTCCACCATGGCTCCAATTTAGCCCCTCCAAACCTCAGTGTGAGATGAATCCTGGTCCTACTTATCAATCATGCAAAACCATTGCTCTGTGTCCCAGCTTCATTGTCTCTAGAACAGTGGAGAGAACATCCTAGTCAGATGAGCTCAATGACAACGACAATGTAGAGCAATGATTCTGCCAAGGTATTGGCACAGCCACGCCATCTTTTAACCCTCTCTTGTCGTTTTCCTCTATTTCCTGAAAAAGAGATGTATGTAGATACAGTTAGTAAACTACCCTCATTGAAAGCAGCAAAGAGCACAGAGCTAGTCTCGATTTCTGTTTATTCTGCCTCAGCTACAGCACCCTGTCAAGAGATTTCCCTGACTCTCCTTAACTCTTCCTCAGAATTCAGCAAAACACAAACTCTGCAAGAAACCCTCTTACCAAGCTACTGCAGGATTCCCCACAGCTGCACTCTGTCTTGTGGATCTGTGGGTATGGTCCTAATTGTCTGTGTTGACTAGGATAATGCCAATAGGAAACCCGTGCAATTGTTCTATGAATAATAATTAACTTAATAATGTAATGCCCTTGGGGATACTTCAAAAAGTCAATGAAGTGATGTGAAACCTGTTGTCCTTCAATGAATGAAAGACTGGTTCTAAGCTTCCCATAGGATGCCACAGTCCACTCCAGTTCAACTCTTTTATGTAAAATGGCCTAGTTTTGCATATAACCTACCCATAACCTCTCATATACTTGAAATCATCTCTATTACCTGCAATACTTAATATAATGTAAATGTTGCATAAATCATTACTACAATGAATTGTTCAGGAACCAATGACAAGAAAGTAGTCTGTACATGTTCACCAGACATACAACTTTTATATTTCTAATGACATAATACATGATGGAGCCTGGAGGCAAGCAATGCTAAAGAAGGGTTGCTGGGGAGACTGAGGCTCTAGAGAAAGGCAAGGCACATATAAATAGCACTTTATTTATGGGTATTCAATTGAGTGTTGAGCATGGCACATTTACATTTTCATTTCTGAAATATCTGAAATAAATAAATAAATATATGTGTATATATATATATATATATAGAGAGAGAGAGAGAGAGAGAGAGAGAGAGAGAGATAACTATTTTCAGTCTGTATGTACTTGAGTTTGTAAGAGTGGAGCTTACAGACTCACAAGGGCAATGGTGACCTACTGAGCATGACAAGCCGCACATGTGAGACAGGAAACACTAGCTGCTCTTTATTATTGCCATTATTGCCTTCATCGCTCATTATTGATGTGTACACGTACACAAGTCTCATTCCTCTCAACACACCCAGTATAGACCTTCAGGTCATTCCCATAAATATTCAATTCATCTCTCTATTCCAAACTTCCACTGGTCCTCCACTGTTCTCAAAATCAAATTCAGTCAAAGACCCAACACTTGCCATATCCAAGCACTCTGCCATTTCGCTCTCCTGTAGAATGTTTGAACTCTAACTGGTTGTTTTTTTCCAGTGTTCCCCAACATGCAGAGCTTACACATGGACTATACACTTTTGTTGAAATGGGTCCCATTTACAACTCTCCAAATTCATCCTCTAACTGCAGGAAAGTGCCCTATCTGCCTCTGGTCCCTCCACACCACATCCAATCAAGCTTCGCTCTTCCTTCTGCAAACTAGCCTAAGCTCCACTGCTTGTTACACCGTTGCTGCAAATTAGCCCAAGCTCTACTGCTTGTTACATCATTGCTGTTCCTACAAACACGTTTATTTTCATGTAGGGTGTAATTCTCCACCAAATACTGAATTTCAGACCCCTGCTTGAAATAATTCTCTCATGCATTGATTATCATTTTTGAATGGGTTACTTTATATATTAATAGTATGCTCTGATCAATTTGCACGATGAATTTCTCTAAGTATGTAGATAAAGATATACTTCCTTGGATACCACACCCTCATCCCTTGTCTTTCAGGCTAGACTGTCCAAGCATTCAAATGTCTCCATGACACAAAGCTGTATCTTGTTAGTCTTGCCTGTGTCTACGGGATGAGACTTCTGTGTGACACTTCACATTTGAAACATGAAACTGCTTCCAGTGTGTCTTGAGATTGCTTCTACACTCATTCTTCTCCTCTCAGTGAGCACTACTGTCTTTACCTCCTGAGCTTTTCAAATTGGCTCAACTGCACATAGATAGCCCTATTTGACCCCCTCTGTCACATCATTTCATAAAAAATTTGATTTCTTCCACTCTAATTTATTCATACAGAATCACCCTTTTTTAGAAAGTTCATTGGTTTAGGAAGTTTCTTTTCAATATTATGTCCTTCCCGCAAGATTCTCACTCTGTTTCTCCTTCTATAAAGTCCATTTCTGTTCTTATTCAGCCTTTTTATACAAGTCAAAAAGATTGTTTTCTTATCTCTTTACGAAAATCTACTAAGGTTTTATTATGGTGCTTCTCATGATTTGAGAAATATTTTCTTATTTAACATTTATTTCCCCCTCTATCCCCCCAAACCATCATCTAACTGACAAAATCCAGGGCTCCAACCTGGTGTGGGTTACCTGGAATACTGCCTTGGCTTACCTCATGTGGCCACATGCTAATCCACCATCTGTGTGCCAGAACAGATGTTGGAAGAATTTCTGAGTTTAGCTGCTAAATCTTCTCATCTGTGTTTTAAAACTTCTTTTTGTTTGTTTGTTTGTTTTGTTTTTGTTTTTCAAGACAAGGTTTCTCTGTGTAACCCTGGCTATCCTGGAACTCACTCTGTAAACCAGGCTGGTCTCAAACTCAGAAATCCGCCTTGCTCTGCCTCCCAAGTGCTGGGATTAAAGGTGTGCACCACCAATGCCCGGCTGTTTTAAAACTTTTAAAAGCATAGTATTTATTAATATTTCCAGCTATTAGCCTGGGATTATTCTGCCAGTGTGCAGACTCTTAAATAAATAAGCTTTATACAGGAGTGGGAAGGGAAGAGGAACGCCAAGGGTGTGAGAACCTAAGCCATGAGCAGGCTCATGTCCTTTGATCCAGAGGCCTTAGCGTGACTCTCAGCTGCCCTGACCCTATTTCTACTGTGCAGTGTGGTAACCACAGCTGGGAACACGACAAGATGTGAAAGAATTCTTAGCATTTTAAAAAGAATTTCAACTAAAAATTATTTTCTAGCATATTTATTTTAAATACAGTCCTACATGTCATATATGCATATGTGTACACATATCTACTCATTGAACCCCATGCATGCACACATACATGTGTGCTCACATACTCATGCAGCCCATTCATACACATGCACAAGTACACATACATGACCTCACTGAGCACATGTATGCACATATACATACAAGTATACACTCATTGAGCCCCACACTTACACATATACATGTACACACAAAAATATACTCATTGAGCCTACACACACACATATGAGCATGCATACACACACACACACACATACATACATTGAGCCTTATACACACATCTATGTATACATCCGTGCACACTTATTGAGGCATAGACACATGCACACATATGCACACACATGCATACTCACTAAGCAACACACACGTAAGTACTCATAGAACTACAAATATTAAGTCTTAACTGTGCAAACTTTTTAAAAAGTGGATAGTAAATAAAGAAATGTAATACTGGTTAATTTATCTACCGTAGACAGCTACATAAAGGATGGTTTTGCTGCTGTTTAGTTTGTTTACTTGCAACAAAGATGAAAGAGAAGGGAGGGGAGTCAGGTTAAAGAAAAGATATTAATAGATAGATGATAGATGATAGATAGGTAGGTAGGTAGATAGATAGATAATAGATAGATAGAT
>JADRCH010000109.1:2119299-2206633 GCA_019843965.1 Rhynchomys soricoides | reverse complement strand
TAGATAGATGATAGATAGATAGATGATAGATAGATAGATAGATAGATAATAGGCAGGCAGGCCGGCCACTTGCAGTCAAGTACCAACTTGAGTGGCTTCCGGTCCTTGGTGTATCTTACCCTCACTCCTCTCTTCTAACTCCATTCACACCCTTGCTTCCTTCAGTGCATCCTTTCCTGCCACACTCCTGTGCTAACCGTTCTCTCTAAATGGGTTCATCTCTGTCTCACCTGCTCTGATCATACAGCTCCTGCTTCAAAGGAGCTCCTGCTTCTAATCAGAAGTCCAACACCCTCCTTGAAGGGGAGAAGAGATTATTTACTCTGGAGGCAAACATGAGTGACTGTGGCCCAGGAACACAGATTCGGCTTACCCAAAATTCTGTGTGTTCCAATGTGGTGATAGTTTCCTGAAGTGACAAAACAAGAGAGTTGGGTGCTTTTCAAACTGATTGGTGGGAACCTTAGGTGGGCAGGTTACAGCGAAGCAGGAGACGTTCTGCTGTAGGTCTCCTGTGTGACAGCATTTGAGCGGTTGGTTGGAAGTTAGAGGGTCAGTCGCAGTAAGCCTCAGCTTTCACCTTGGCACAGCTTAGAGTCATCTGAGGGAGACTTAATGGTGGGATTGCCCAAATAAGATTGGTCTGTGGCCATGTCTATAGATGAGGCACTGTCTCGACGGATGGTTGATATGGAAGGTCCTATCACACTGTAGACTGCTAGTCCTGCCCTGTACAGGAAGGCTAGCTGAGCAACCCAGGAGGCAGCATGCCTCCGTGGTCTATGCTTTAAGCTCCTGTCGTAGGCTCCTGACATGATGTCTGCCAGCGATGAACTATGGACCTGAAACTACAAGCCTATTAGAGGCTTTCCTCCTGAAAGACTTGAAAGGCGCTGGTTTTGATCGAGGTGTTTGTTACAACAAACAGAAAAAATAAAATAGGACCTCTTCACGTATTTCAAAGAACTTTACCCACTGGTCAGGAAAATGCTAGGTCAGGCACAGAGGAAGGAAATGAGTGACTATTAAAGAGGGCTCATGATACCCCGGGGAATTGGCTCTGGACTTGAATTTTTAACATGTCCATGCTACTGGAGCTCTAATCAAATGAATCCACTTCAAGGGAAGTTAGGAGGGAAAACGTACTTCTTCTTAGGGACCTTCAATCGCAAAACCCTCTGGTGTCACCAAGGCATTTCGGAGAGACTCTCCTCCTCGGGAATTAGCTATTTGAAGTGGGGGATTAAAACATCACTTTGAATGTGTGAAAAGGCCAGCTTGTCCTTCGACAAGACACACACCTTTGCAGCTCTGGCCCTTGCTGTGGCCCCGCAGTTAACTGTCTGAAATGTGTTTCCTTCCTTCTGTGACAGAAGGGCCAAGGCCTCAAACATGACATATACTTGGCATCTCTGTGCTGAGCTGTGTAGCAATCTGACTGCTAACAGATGAGGCACAGAAACAAGAGTGGGGAGGAAGTCTGAGGCAGTCCATTGCTCATGTGCTGTGGACTGTTGACCTAAGTGAGGAGTGAGTTCTCTTGACCTCACAGAAGTCAGTAGTCATCCCCCTCACTTTCCTCTCTCTGCTCTGCTCCCCTAGCCTACCCATCATGGTTCCCCACTCCACTCCACTCCCATATCTCTTGCTGCTTGCTCTTAACCTCCTACCTGGGCTAGTCTCCAACAGCAGGTTCCATGAACTTTGTAAGTAATTACAAATGACATTGTCACCTAACCTTTAAAACACATGAGAGGGGCCAGCAAGATGACTCAGCAGGTTAAATAAGCACTTGCCTCCAAGTTTGACAACTGGAGTTCAAACTCTGAGACTCACATGCTGGAAGAGAGAAGCTGTCCTCTGACCTTGACACATGGACCATGAACCACTCGCGTGCACGCGCGCGCGCGCGCACACACACACACACACACACACGCACAATAGGGTCACCTGCCTACTTCTCTAACATCTGGCTTGTCTGTGTGGTTGGGGTCATCTTTGCTGAGATCTGTCTGAGTCACATCTTTTTCCTGTCATTTAAATCTCAGCTCAAGTGCCACCACTTTATTTTCTTGCCCACACAAAGACTGTCATTCATGAGAGTTGTCACCGTAGCCTTCACCCTAACTCTGACCTCATTATCTTTCCGAGAGTAAAACACATGTAGCTCCTTTTTCTTTCACACCCCCTCCTTCTTAAGGTCATTTGTAGCTTAGAGAGAGAGAGAGAGAGAGAGAGAGAGAGAGAGAGAGAGATTTGAAAATAATTTTTCTCATCATGGTTCCCCACTTCTCCCACATCCTACCCACCTTTAATGCCCTGTGTTTGTTCAGCACTTAGAACTCAGCCAAGAACCAAACTGAGGAAGCCACTCTGAGTCACGCTGTGCAATTTTCAGTACCTTGAGAACAGGTGATATTTTTCCCAGTGTCAGCTGCATGGCTCAGCAAGTGTTTCCCTGTTGCCATGGTAAAGGCTTTATGCAGCAAATCCTGCCTGGAAGGGAGCTTCTCTGTGCTTTTGGAGTCTTTGCACAGACACTGGCTCCCAAATGGACTCTGCCAAGGGCACTGCTCAGGGCAGACGTTTCGTTAATCTTTACCTGAGCTAAATTGAGTTGAGACTTTGATACCTATGACAGTCTGCTGCCACAGACTCCTCGTCAAATGCCAGTTTCCAAAATCTCATAGAGAAGATACAGCATTCTTTGTGGGAAACACAAATCCTCAAAAGGCAAACACTTGTAATTTTTCTACCCATAATAACAATATATAGAAGCCCACATATAGAAGCCCAGGTTCTACATGTAAGTTTCATTCTCTCGTGTAATTCCACAAGCCATCTATGTGGCAGATGATAGTCTTAGCTCCATTTTACAAATGAAGAAACCATGGCTGAAAGTTGCTAAGTGGACCATTCCAAGTGCTAGAACTGAAAGAGATGAAAGGCCAGCATCACCTAGAAGCCATGAACTTTGCTTTCACCTGTAAGGGGTTTCCAGGGAAGCTCTTGGCTCTTGAAGGATCTGGAAACCCTAAGCTGCAAGGTGGTATGCCCAAACAGCATGACTAGTGCTAAGTGATAAAAATGTTCTCGGGGTAGCTGGAGAGATGGCTTAGGGGCTGAAGAAGAGCAGAGTTCCATTCTCAGCACCCATACTGAGTGGCTCACAACCCCTCCAGCTCCAGAGTATCCAATATCCCGGATTCTGAGGACCTGCACTATCATACACATATTCCACATAGATACATACACAGGCACACATTAATAATAATAATATCTTTAAATTTTTCACAATCACTTGTTTCTATCTTCCCCGTTCCTTGGCACTGTAGAAATCTCAGCTATCGTCTTCCATTCCACAGACAAAAGCATTTTTCTCTCCACTTAGAAACACTTGCTCTATGGAAAAGACAGTCTTTGTTGGTTCATGGTTTGTTTTGTTTTGGTTGGATTTTTTTCATTTTTGTCTTGTTTTGTTTAAAGCAGGGTCTCATTCTGTACCTCAGGCTTACTTGGAACACACTAAGTAGCCTAGGCTGCCCTAGGATTCACAGATATCCTCCTGCCTCAGTCTCCCATGTGCTGGAATTATAGACATGTGCTACGACATCCAGCATAAATAAACAGAAACATTAAAATGAGCAATCTACATCATTGTACAAATTAGAAGGCCGGTTCTCTGGTTGTCATGGGTTGCCTTACTTTGGGATCCTTCTGCTTGCCCCCCCATTGCCAGTGTCTGGCTCCTGGTCCCTAGTCTAGCACATGTGTAAAAGATGACTCTCCTGTAATCTGTCACTGTTGGGTTCTTCTGCATTGCCCTGGCTCTTAGGCAGTAGCCAGGTGGTCACTGCTGGCTCCCTCCTCCCAACTCCCCCATCTCTTGGGTATGCTCCATACTATTCTCCTGCCCTTTAAATATGCCTCTTTTGTGGTATCTTTAAAAACCTAGCAATGACTCTCTTCTGCCTGGCCTACAGGTACTCTCACATTCTTTTCTCTCTCAAAACTCTACACATTCAGACTCATTCCAAAACAGCAATCATGGCCATGAGTCTGAAGTATCCAGTCTTTCGTAGTCTAGATATACTGGCCCCATACTGGATCCCATACTCAGAGTTAATTCTCACTGGGAATCTCACATCTGGAACTGGCTTCAGACTGGCAATGGGTGAGGTGACAGCCCCAACTGGAAGGAGAATGGGTAAGAGCCCTCCCTGCCCAGCTTCCTCTAAAGAGCTCCTACAGCCCTTTCTCTCTTCTACACTCTGAGTTCTCTTGTATTTCGATGAAGTAAAATGCATACAGCACAGCATTGGCCATTCCATGGGCACGTTGTTAGATCTGAGTCTTGTGGTGTGAAGTGTATTCACATTGTTGTGTGATCGTCACCCACTTTCATCCCCAGGTCTGTTTCATCTTCCAAGACAAGCTCTGAGCTCTGAGCACACTAACTCCCCACTCCCACGAGCTTATACTGCTTTTAGCCTCTGTGATTTTTAGTATTCTGAGAACCTCATATCAATCAATAGCTGCCCTACAACTACTTTAGTGTCTTATCTTAGAAATATGACCCAGATTTCCTCTCCTTTAAATAATATTCCATTGCACATATTGCCACCATTTGTGCAGCCATTGATCCTTCTAGAGAAGGATCAACAACAACAACCATGTTGTTTCAACCTCTCAACTTGTGAAGGATGGTTTTTACCACTCACCATGCTTTCTCTACTGTTGTGAAGAATGTTTTCTTACCATTCATCATGCATTCTCCTTGAGGAAGAGAACTAGAAGTGGAATGGTTGGGTTGCATACTGATTTTTGTTTAGTGACTTGGGGAATTCTCTTACTGTTTTCCACACTAGCTGTAACATTTTATGTTGCTTCTAACTATGCAGAAGACCTCTAATTCCTTACATCCATCACATTATTTTGTCTTTTCTGGATATTACCCATTTTAATGGGAATAAAGTAAAATTATATTAATTTTATTTGCATTTCCCATTCAGTGAGGCCAAGCATCTCTCCCTGTACTTGTCGGCCATTTGTACCATGTCCTGAAATAATATCCCATAATGTGATTTCAGTTTTGTCACAAGTCCAACATTTGTTTTCTTTTAAATTTTCTGCCTGTAATTTTGGTATCATTTCTGAATCCAACTTCCCACAAAGGTTTTTCTGTCTTCTTAAAAGAGATTTACAATTTAATTCTTATGCCCAGAGTTCTCACTTCCTTCTAGAAGGATCCATTTGCTACTAGCATCGCTTTTCTGCAGAAATTTGATATGCAAGCTTTTTTATGGTTGCTTTGGTACCATCAGTTACCATCATATCGGTATCCATGTTGGTGCTAAGTCATCACAGTGGTACCCACACCAGGGTTGAGGCATGAAGAATCCAATGCTAACATCTCTATAATGGGAATACAAGATATAGGAGCTACAAGTTATCTACTGTGTTCCCACTGGATACCACCGAGCCTACGGGTAGAAGGTTGGTGTCCTGGAGATCTCAACCTAATAAAAAAGAATCAGTGGTAAATTCTGTGATCTCTGTGAACAGTAAGGAAGGGGAACAAGTGTATCCAACCTGAAGAAAGGGAGATCAAGGTGTGATAAGAACAGTTGGCAAACACATGATGAGGGCTGTGGACAGCTGTTCCCTTACATCACAGGGGAAAGAAAAAAATAGGTTTCAAATGCAGGATGAGAGATTAATTTAGGTATTTCCTGAGAATGTGTATCTAGGTTACCAAGGATGCTAATTCTCTCTGTTTAGAGATTTTTTTCTTCTTAGATAAAATAAAGGAGGAAGGGTGGTAGTTGACCCCTTAGTCTTCTCCATAAGAAAATGCTATAACAGGAGAAAAATCTGGATTTTGAGAGTAATCAATTTCCTTGCCTGACTAGTCGGCAACTTTGAGCATCATGAGTTAAAACTCCCAGCTGCGATGCTCACATCTGTTGCCTCTTATTTCCTTTGCACAGCTTCTGTGCCATTCATGATCATGTGAATGTCAAATAATCCAAGACTTGGTTTTAGACTGGACAGAGATCAGGCTGGTTAAATGTGAGGAGAGACAGCTATTAGTAAAATAAGCTTTCATCCTCCAAACACACACCAAATGCTCAGGAGGTAAAGAGACATGGCAGGGGAGATTTTGACATACCCAGGGAAGTCAGCTTAACACTGATTTGTTTTCCCACAAGCAACCTGTTAAATCCACTGATGTGTGAGCTGGCCCACTAACATGTTCTATTTCATGCCTCCATTGTTTTCCAGGAGGATTCAAGTCTACTTTGTCTGCGGGGTGTACGTCATGACAGCCCTGCTGCTGTGTTATCTTGAGTGAGTTCTGTGCACTACAGTTAGAGAAGGCTTCACACGTGGCATGGTTTCAGTGGATCTTATCTCCTGGCTGGAATGTGACTCCCTCCATAGCTACAGCTCCCTATCATTTTCTCCCCTCGGCCTTGGTCCCAGTCCTTTCTTTGACATGAGTCCTCGCCTTTCTCAGCATCCTGCAAAGAAGCCCCTTTCTCTACAACCCACGCTCGCTCCTTCAAGGCCGTGATGTCTCCCTTTCCACTTTAAGCCCAGGGATAGTGGTATATTTTCACAGTGCCCATGCCATCCTGTCATGGAATCTACTATCTTATAGGTATATACATATTCACCTGTCCTAACCTTCATCCTCCCTGGGCTTCCCGGTAGAATGGATGGTGTATGTTCATACTTGGGGTCTTTGTATCAAGCACACAAGTGTTTCGGGTGGTTAAATAAGTACATGATCATCCCTAAATCAACTAACATTTCTAAAGTGTTGGAAGTCTCATCTTAGACAAGGAAACTAAAGCCAGCCTTTAAGATATTTTATAGAGGTGTTTTAAATCCAGGTATCCCGCTATGGAGAAAGGTGCTAACCAAGAAGTTTACTTAAGCTATCCATTTATAAGAACTGAGTTTGTCCAAGACAAGCAAGAAAAATACTGTAATGTCTCACGCAGCAGCTGTAAATCAAGTTTAATCTACAGTTTACCTCACTTGTTCACTAAGTCATTCAGCAAATATTAACAGGTGCCTACTTACTAAAGAAAAAAAGATCGAAGTCCATTGCTGGAGGACACACCTCCAGGCAGCTTCATCCCTTCTCTAGGTGGGCTCATTGCTGTTCTGGGCTTTCAGCTTCAAGTCCTTCTATTCTTTCTTCAGGAAAATGTCTTTCCGATTGCAATTACAACCACCTACAAAAAGGGATACATCCTTGTGAAGAAAAACATTAAATACTCAAGGTTAGAAAGAAAAGTTAAGTTCTAACCGATTCTCCCATGAGAAGGACTCAGCCTAAGTATTATATATTGGAAAAAAACACAGCCCAATTGGATCAGAGCCTGAAATTACCATCAAGTCTTGGTAGTGATAAGTGCCTATAGAAAGAATCCCTAATTTGCGCAGTATCTCAGCATGGCTTTTCTATCTGGCCTAATAGCCTGAGGATTTGAGTTCTTGAAATAAGCATCGCATCTTAGACATACTTATGCACATTTTATCAACAAGAAATGAGTTAATGTGCATGTACCAAGGCCATTTAGTATATGGCACTAGCAGAGAGTTTGGCAGGGCTTCCTGGATTTTTTAGTGTGAATATTTGATCAGAGCAGTTCTGATAATCTCCCAGGATTTTGTTAGGGAAAGGACAGATTTGGGGCTGCAGGGTTCAGTGTTTATCTAGTTTAAAAACTTGGACTTGTGACAAAACAGCACATGGCCTTCCATCTGTTTGCTCTTTCTGTGGATCCATTTTTGAGCAGATTGAAGAGATCTATTATGCTAAAAATATAATCTATTCTATAGTTTTCAAGCCAAGCTAAGATCGTTCATTTTCAAGCCCTCTAAGAATAGAGATGCTGGGGTACTGCTTTCCCCAAAGTCTCAGACTAAAGTGTGCACCAAAAATAAGGCTGGTGAATTTTCCATGCCAGCACTCAGGAGGTATGGTGTTCTTGAGAGCTGAAATAGCATCTCGTATTTCTTACTCTGCCTGTTTGTGCCTTTTGTGCTCTAACTTGGAGGCCCCCTCAGGCAAGTCTCCTCCTGTGCCTCAGTGTAATTTCCTCTGCTTTGTCATGGTTCTGCCCAGACAAGAGTCTGAATATCTGCTCGTAAAGACAAAATCCAATCTGTTGAAATGAATAGTTGAATCAGTAATTCGCTTTAGATTATACTGCCCAAAACTCATTCACCAAGCTTTAGGATATTAGAAGCCCTGATTATATTCATGGAGACACTTGTCACTAGTTCTTATGTGCATGGATAAAGTTCTAAACTGCAGCACTCTGAAATGAATTCAGAAGTTAGTCCAGTCTATACATAGTGTTAAAAAGCAGCTTTGACTACAAAAAGTTCTTCCAGACTGGGATCTGGATGAGTGGAGAGCACTTGCCTGGCTTGCAGAAGGCCCTGGATTCAATGTCTGGCACCACAAGACAAAAGAGAAGGATTTTCTCACTCTGGTTCCATCTGAAATCCTCAGAATGTATAGAAAGCCCCAATTTTTTTTATTTATTTATTTATTTATTTATTTATTTATTTTTATTTTTTTAGTTTTTTTAGTTTTTCAAGACAGGGTTCCTCTGTATAGCCCTGGCTGTCCTGGAACTTACTCTGTAGACCAGGCTGGCCTCGAACTCAGAAATCCGCCTGTCTCTGCCTCCCGAGTGCTGGGATTAAAGGCGTGCGCCACCACTGCCCGGCTCCCTATTGTTTTCTAAGGCATGGTCTCTGAGCAGTAGTAAGATAACTTCTGAGTCCAGAGTGCTTGGAACAACAATGGGGAGGATACCTACAATGGGGAGGCTGCTGGAAAACGTTCTCACGTCCTTCTTCAGCACCACTCTGAGGAAGGTCTCATTTTACAACATCACAGATGTGGAGAGTGAGACCTAAGAAATGAGGTCGCTCGCCTCAGACCACAATAACACTAAAGGTGATTTGGGGCTGGTACCCGGCTCTCTCCTCTGCTTCTTTCCAGTGAGGTATATTCCATATTTTTTAAAATATCTATGAATACTACTCTCTAAGCCTATTTCAAGGCCTTGATAATGTAAACAAGACAAAAATAATGTATCTAAGATTAAAGCATTCAAATGGCTATTTTAATGGGACTGGCCTTTGTAACCATGGAGACTGAGTCAGAAAGTGAGGTTGTAACAGAAATTATTATTAGTTGGGAGGAAGGGCATAAAGGAAGAAAGTAACGTCATTACTGCAAAAGGAGAAGGCCGAATATTCATCACTGGTCACGAGAAATCACTGCTTATCGACGAAGAGGATCAGTGCCTGTTGGGACTGTTTCCTCAGCTTTCCATCATTCCTTCTGCTTTTAGTGACACAGTCTATGTCATCATAGTCACCTTGCCTTCCAGTGGCACACTCATACCTGCTGCTGTGACAGCGGGATTCTTAGAGTGAAAAAAAAAAAAGCCTTCATAGGTACTTGCCAGGAAAGAAGGGGGAGAAAGAAGCAAGACCCCCACATGCTCCTCACCGAGCTCAAGTTATTATATTCTGTGATGTCACATAAAATCTCAGGCTTAGCAAAGCTTTTATTCAAGGTTAAGTTACTAGCTTTTGAAACTTAAGAAGCTTCTTATTTGTTTTCTCCTCTACCAATCAAATATCATAAACTAAGAATCAATTTTAAATACTGTGGATGCCGACTTAAACTTGGTCTACTGCATCAGCTTGTCTCCAATCTTCTTTTTCGCTCAGTAATCGTGTTGATTCAGGTTCATCACATGTTAATGGTCCAGCCATGGGGTATTCCATCACGGTCTCAGGAGATCACCCCTATGTTTGCTCCCACACCAGTTCGCCTCACTTACACTTGAGTTATAATTATGTTATTTAAGTTCAAATTGGTAAATGTCACCAATGAAATGAGCACCCCAAGAAAAAGTTGTTTCAACTGAAAACAAAATGCGTGCCCTAGAAACATACAATACAGGTCTCACACTCTGCCTCCGGCCTCCACTGCGCTTCTTTCCGCTGCTCCGCCGCCCTGTCCTTCGCTATGGAAGAAGAAATCGCTGCACTGGTCATTGACAATGGCTCCTCCGGCATGTGCAAAGCTGGTTTGTTGGCGACAACGCCCCCAGGGCCGTGTTCCTGTCCATCGTAGGGCGCCCCCGACACCAGGGCGTCATGGTGGGCATGGGTCAGAAGGACTCCTATGTAGGGGACGAGGCCCAGAGCTAGAGAGGGATCCTGACCCTGAAGTATCCCATCGAGCACGGCATTGTCACCAACTGGGATGACATGGAGAAGATCTGGCACCACACCTTCTACAATGAGCTGCGTGTGGCCCCCGAGGAGCACCCGGTGCTTCTGACTGAGGCCCCCCTGAACCCCAAAACTAACAGAGAGAAGATGACGCAAATAATGTTTGAAACCTTCAATACCCCAGCCATGTACGTGGCCATTCAGGCGGTGCTGTCCTTGTATGCGTCTGGGCACACCACTGGCATTGTCATGAACTCTGGTGATGGGGTCACACACACCGTGCCCATCTATGAGGGTTACGCCCTTCCCTACGCCATCTTGGTCTGGACCTGGCTAGCCGGGACCTGACAGACTTCCTCATGAAGATCCCGACTGAACGGGGCTACAGCTTTATCACCACTGCTGAGAGGGAAATTGTTCGTGACATAAAGGAGAAGCTGTGCTACGTTGCCCTGGATTTTGAGCAAGAAATGGCTACTGCTGCATCCTCTTCCTCCTTGGAGAAGAGTTACGAGCTGCCTGATGGGCAGGTGATCACCATCGGCAGTGAAGAATTTCTGTGAAGAATTTCTCAACATTATTTTTCAACAGTGAATGGCTATAAAAAGTCTAAAGAAAGGTATTTAATGGCAAAGGTTCTAAGGAACAGCAAGAGCCAGAATTTAAGAGAGGAGAGGGAGCTGTTTCTGTGTAGAACATGGGAGAACAAGGGCTAAGTGAGAATAAGCCAAAAATATAAACTGATCGCTATCTTTGAATACAAGCACCTCAGAGAATCACTTGAGAAATACATACTCCACTGCTTCTTGATTCTGTCACTTTGCAACACCCCAGCAAATAGGGCAGCTAGTTTCATCAAGTGGTACCGATGGACATCAGGCAGGGAAAGGTCAATTGCAGATATCTTCGAGTGGCTACTCCAATAAGGTTCATCCAATGGGCTTCAATAGCCATTTGCCTTTAACAAGGAACATGGAACTTGCACAGGACTGAAGGAAAGAAATTATGCAAGTGACACAAGCCTGTGAACCAGGACAAATGTTGACCCAAACCACTCTGCTCTTAACAGTTCATAGGTAATTTGTCAAGGCCTCACCTTTATTGAGTGCAGTGGTGTCTTTGAGTGGCTAGATTTGTAAGTAGGATGCTTTATTGTGGAAGAATTAGGATTCACAGAGTTGTAGTTGTGTTGGTCATGGTTGCTTTGCCTCACCAGGAAAAGTAAGGCCATGGAAAGCAGGTAAGTGAGAGGCTTGAGCTGAGAGATGGAGGGTGCCTGGCACGGAGTTCTGAGCACCATGTTTGCTTTACCAGGAGCATGACAGGACACCTGCAACACCGATCGCCTGGCTTAGTTAATGCTGGTACTGAGAGTCGTGAGAATTGGACTTGATGGTACTTACTCTTCAAAATAAAGACCTGCTCTGGCTCCGAAGTTCTCTCTGTGCCATGAGCTCCCCAATGAGCAATTTCCAAAACCCTGAAGGTGTACATAGAGTCCAAACTACAAATCACACAAGACATGAGCTGGAAATTCACAACGATCTGATGAATGGAATAGTACGGAGAACCTACGTGGAGAAATCCTGTCAAACACTGAGCTCCTTTGCTAACCAGTGGGAATCTACTAGAAAATAATCATTCCTTAAAACACATGATCTCTTTCAGTAGTCCTGTCCCTTGCATTCAAAAGATACTGTGCCACTGAAGAGGTTGACTGTATCACAAAGCACACAGATGTCAACATCTAACCTTCTCCAGGTATGTTAGTCAGGGCCTAGCCACCTTTGTTAACATCTGACCTTCTCCAGGTATGTTGGTCAGGGCGCTTTGTTTGTTCATGTCAATTCATATTGAATATCTCATCCTTCACAAGTTTTAGTGGGGAGCAGCAAACTTTAAAGCAAGATTTTTTTTACTCAAATATTCTCCACAATTGAGGCTAAATTTTTGGATTAGGAACGTTTGTCAGTGGTAGAGCCTCTCTGTAGGGTGTGCAAAGCTCTGAGTTCAATCACTGGCAATAACAATGGGCAAAATAGGAAGAGGAAGAGGGGGAAAGATAGACAGAAGTGAATCTACTGTACATCTCAGCTGCCTGGGACAGACAGCAGAGACAGGAGCCTAGCATGGCAGCTCTCTGAGAGACTCTGTACAGTAGCAACAGAGATACCTACAAACACTGGACAGAGGTCAGGGACCCTTATGAAAGAGTTAGGGGGAAGGACTGAAGGCCCGCACAGAGATAGCAACCCCACAGGAAGACCAATGGTGTCAACTAATCTGGACCCCTGTGAGCTCCCTGAGACCAAGCCACCAACCAAAGAGCATACACAGCTGGTCTGAGGCCCCTAGCACATAAGTAGCAGAGGATTGCCTTGTCTGCCCTCAGTGGGAGAGGATGTGCCTAATCCTGCAGAGACTTAATATACCAAGGATGGGGGATACATGAGGGAGCTGCCCTCTCAGAGGCAAAGAGGAGGAGGGGAAAGAACTCTTCAAGAGGGGACCAGGAAGGGGAATAAAATTTGGAATGTAAATAAATAAATAAATAAATAAATAAATAAATAAATAAATAAATATGAAATACAGACAGCATAGAAAAGAAAAATACTATATTAATTTCACTTCTATTTGCCTAAATTGTTTACTCTTTTTTCTTTGATACTTTATTTACATTTCAAATGTTTCCCTCTTTCCAGATCTCCCCTTTGGAACCTCCTCATTCCCTCTCCCCTCCCTCTGTCTCTATGGGGATATTCCCCCACCCACCCATCCACTCTCGGCTTCCCTCCTTGGCATTCTCCTATATTGGGGCATCTAACACTTTCCTGCCCAAGGGCCTCTCCTCCCCCTGATGGCTAACAAGACCCTCCTCTGCCACATATGTGGCCAGCACCATGGGTCCCTCCATGTGTATTTTTTGGTTGGTGATCCAGTCTCCAGGAGCATGAAGGGGTCATGCCAATTGCCACTGTTGCTCCCTCCCTGGGGTTGCAAATTCCCTCAGCTCCTTCAGTCCCTTCTCCAAGTCCTCCCTCTGGGACCTCACACTCAGCCCTACAGTTGCTGTGAAGTGACTCTTGGATATTCCAAACATTTGGGCTAAAAACGACTTATCAGTGAGTACATACCATGTTCATTCTTTTGTGACTGCGTTACCGTGCTCAGGATGATATTTTCGAGTTCCATCCATTTGCCTGTGAATTTCATGAAGTCATTCTTTTTTATAGCTGAGTAGTATTCCATTGTGCAAATGTACCACATTTTCTGTATCTATTCCTCTGTGGAGGGACATCTGGGTTGTTTCCAGTTTCTGGCTATTATAAATATGGCTGCTATGAACATAGTGGAGCATGTGTCTTTATTACATGTTGAAGCATCTTATGGGTATATGCTCAGGAGTTGAATAGCTGGGTCCTCGGGTAGTATTATGTTCATTTTTCTGAAGGTCTGCCAAACTGATTTCCAGAGAGGTTATATCAGCTTGCATTCCCACCAGCAATGGAGGAGTATTCCTCTTTCTCCACAATCTCCCCAACATCTGCTGTCACCTGAGTTTTTTATCTTAGCCATTCTGACTGGTGTGAGGTGGAATCTCAGAGTTGTTTTGATTTGCATTTCCCTGATGACTAAGGATGTTGAACATTTCTTTAGCTGCTTCTCAGCCATTTGAGTTTCCTCAGTTGAGAATTCTCTGTTTAGCTCTGCTCCCCATTTTTTGACAGGGTTATTTGGTTCTCTGGAGTCTAGCTTCTTGAGTTCTTTGTATACATTGGATATTAGCCCTCTATTGGATGTAGGATTGGTAAAGATCTTTTCCAAATCTGTTGGTTGCCGTTTTGTCCTATTTACAGTGTCCTTTGCCTTACAGAAGCTTTGTAATTTCATGAGGTCCCATCTGTCGATTCTTGATCTTAGAGCACAAGCCATTGGTGTTCTGTTCAGGAACTTTTCCCCTGTGCCCATGTGTTCGAGACTTTTCCCCACTATCTCTTCTATTATATTCAGTGTATCTGGTTTTATGTGGAGGTCCTTGATCCACTTGGACTAGAGCTTTGTACAGGGAGATAGGAATGGATCAATTCGCATTCTTCTAATGTAGACCACCAGTTGAACCAGCACCATTTGTTGAAGATGCTGTCTTTTTTCCACTGTATGGTTTTAGCTCCTTTGTCAAAAACCAAGTGACCATAAGTGTGTGGGTTCATTTCTGGGTCTTCAATTCTATTCCATTGATCTACCTGCCTGCCACACCATGCAGTTTTTAACATTACTGCTCTGTAGTACAGCTTGAGATCAGGGAGGCTGATTCCCCCAGAAGTCCTTTTATTGTTAAGAATAGTTTTTGCTATTCTGGGCTTTTTGTTATTCCATATGAATTTGAGAATTGCCCTTTCTAATTCTATGAAGAATTGAGTTGGAATTTTGATGGGGATTGCATTGAATCTGTAGATTGCTTTCGGCAGGATGGCCATTTTAACTATATTAATCCTGTCAATCCATGAGCATGGGAGATCTTTCCATCTTCTGAGGTCTTCTTCGATTTCTTTCTTCAGAGATTTGAAGTTCTTGTCATACAGATCTTTCACTTGTTTGGTTAGAGTCACACCAAGATAATTTAGATTGTTTGTGACAATTGTGAAGGGTGTCATTTCCATAATTTCTTTCTCAGCCTGTTTATCCTTCGAGTATAGGAAGGCTACTGATTTGCTTGAGATAATTTTGTATCCAGCCACTTTGCTGAAGGTGTTTATCAGCTGTAGCAGATCTCTGGTGGAGTTTTTCCGGTCACTTAAGTATACCATCATATCATCTGCAAATAGTGATATTTTGATTTCTTCCTTTCCAATTTGTATTCATTTGACCTCCTTTTGTTCTCTGATTTCTTTAGCTAGAACTTCAGGTACTATATTGAATACATAGGGAGAGAGAGGGCAGCCTTGCCTAGTCCCTGATTTTAGTGGGATTGCTTTGAGTTTCTCTCCACTTAGTTTAATATTGGCCACTGGTTTGCTGTATATTGCTTTTACTATGGTTAGGTATGCTCCTTGAATTCCTGATCGTTCCAAGACTTTTATGTTGATGGGATGTTGGATTTTGTCAAATGCTTTTTCAGCATCTAATGAAATGACCATGTGGTTTTTTTTCTTTGAGTTTGTTTATGTAGTTGATTACATTGATGGATTTCTGGGTATTGAACCATCCCTGCATCCCTGAGATGAAGCCTACTTGATCATGGTGAATGATCGTTTTGATGTGTTCTTGGACTCAGTTTGCAAGAATTTTATTGAGTATTTTTGCATTGATATTCATAAGGGAAATTGGTCTGAAGTTTGCTTTTACTGTTGGGTCTTTGTGAAGTTTTGGTATCAGTGTAACTATGGCCTCATAGAATGAATTGAGTAGTGCTCCTTCTGTTTCTATTTTGTGGAATAGATTGAAGAGTGTTGGTATTAGGTCTTCTTTGAAGGTCTGATAGAATGCTGTACTGAACCCATCTGGTCCTGGACTTTTTGTTTGGTTGGGAGACTTTTAATAACTGCTTCTATTTCTTTAGGGGTTATGGGACTGTTTAGATGGTTTATCTGATCCTGACTTAACTTTAGTATTTGGTATCTGTCTAGAAACTTGTCCATTTCATCCAGATTTTCCAATTTTGTTACATATAGGCTTGTGTAGTAGAATCTGATGATTTTTTGAATTTCCTCAGAATCTGTTGTTATATCTCCCTTTTCATTTCTAATTGTGTTAATTTGGATACTGTCTCTGTGCCCTCTGGTTAGTCTGGCTAAGAGTTTATCTATCTTGTTGATTTTCTCAAAGAACCAGCTCCTGGTTTTGTTGATTCTTTGTATAGTTCTTTTAGTTTCAACTTGGTTGATTTCAGCCCTTAATTTGATTATTTCCTGCCTTCTACTCCTCTTGGATGTATTAGCTTCTTTTTGTTCTAGAACTTTCAGGTGTGCTGTTAAGATGCTAGTATATGCTCTCTCCAGTTTCTTTTTGGAGGCACTCACAGCTATGAGTTTTCCACTTAACACTGCTTTCATTGTGTCCCATAGGTTTGGGTATGTTGTACTTTCATTTTCATTAAATTCTAGGAAGTCTTTAATTTCTTTCTTTATTTCTTCCTTGGTCAAATTCTCATTGAGTAGAGCATTGTTCAGCTTCCATGTGTGTGTGGTCTTTCTGTTGTTGTTGTTGCCATTGAAGACCAGCCTTATTCCATAGTGATCTGATAGGAGGCATGGGATTATCTCAATCTTCTTATATCTGTTGAGGTTTGTTTTGTGACCAATTATATGATCAGTCTTGGAGAAGGTACCATGAGGTGCTGAGAAGAAGGTATATTCTTTTGATACTGGATGAAATGTTCTATAGATATCTGTTAAATCCATTTGGTTCATAACATCTGTTAGTTTCACTGTGTCTCTGTTTAGTTTGTGTTTCCAAGATCTGTCCTTTGATGATATTGGGGTGTTGAAGTCTCCCAGTATTATTGTGTGAGGTGCAATGTGTGCTTTGAGCTTTAGTAAAGTTTCTTTTATTTATGTGAGAGCCCTTGCATTCGGGGCATAGATGTTCAGAATTGAGAGTTCTTCTTAGTAGATTTTTCCTTTGATGAGAATGAAGTGTCCTTCCTTATCTTTTTTGATGACATTTGGCTGAAAGTCGATTTTATCCGATATTAGAATGGCTACTTCCGCCTGTTTCTTGGGGTAATTTGCCTGGAAAATTGTTTTCCAGCCCTTTACTCTGAGGTCTTTAACACAGAGGTGTGTTTCCTCGATGCAACAAAATGCTGGGTCCTGTTTATGGATTCAGTCCTTCAGTCTATGTCTTTTTACTGGGGAATTGAGTCCATTGATGTTAACAGATATGAAAGAATAGTGATTGTTGCTTCTTGTTATTTCCGATGTTGTTTTTATGTTTGTGTGGCTATCTTCTTTTGAGTTTGTTGAAAGATTACTTTCTTGCTTTTTCTTGGGTGTAGTTTCCCTCCTTGAGCTAGCATTTTCCATCTATTATTCTTTGTAGGGCTGGGTTTGTGGAAACATACTGTGCAAATTTGGATTTGTCATAGAATATTTTGGTTTCACCATCTTTGATTATTGAGAGTTTTTCTGGGTATAGCAGCCTGGGCTGGCATTTGTGTTCTCTTAGAGTCTGTATGAGATCTGCCCAGGATCTTCTAGCTTTCATAGTCTCTGGTGAGAAGTCTGGTGTAATTCTGGTAGGTCTGCCTTTCTATGTAACTTGCCCTTTTTCCCTTACTACTTTTAATATTCTCTCCTTATTTTGTATATTTGGTGTTTTGACTATAATGTGACAGGAGGAATTTCTTTTCTGATCCAGTCTGTTTGGCGTTCTGTAGGCTTCTTGTATATTTATGTTCATCTCTTTCTTTAGGTTAGGGAAGTTTTCTTCTATAATTTTGTTGAAGATATTTACTGGTCCTTTAAGTTGGGAATCTTCACTGTCTTATTATCCTCAGGTTCTGTCTTCTCATTGCATCCTGGATATCCTGGATGTTTTGGTTTAGGAGCTTTTTGCTTTTTGCATTTTCATTGACTGTTTTCTATGGTATCTTCCACACCTGAGATTCTCTCTGCCATCTCTGTATTCTGTTGGTGATGCTTGCATCCATGACTTCTGATTTCTTTCCTAGGTTTTCCAACTCCAGGGTTATCTCCCTTTGTGATTTCTTTATTGTTTCTATTTCTGTTTTTAGTTCCTGGATGGTTTTGTTCATTTCCTTCATCTGTTTGATTGTGTTTTCCTGTAATTCTTTAAGGGATTTTTGTGTTTCCTCTTTAAGGGCTTCTAGTTTTTTACCTGTGTTCTCTTGTATTTCTTTAAGGGAGTTATTTATTTCCTTCTTAAAATCTTCTATCATCCTCTTGAGATGTGATTTTAAGTCTGAGTCTTCCTTTTCTGGTGTGTTGGGGTATCCAGGGCTTGCTGTGGTGGGAGAGCTGGGTTCTGATGATGCCAAGTAGCCTTGGTTTCTGTTCCTTGTGTTCTTGCCCTTGCCTTGTGCCATCTGGTTATCTCTGGTGTTAGCTGGTCTTACTCTCTCTGACTCTAGCTTGTCTTTCCTGCAAACCTAGATGTCAATACTCCTTGAAGTCTAATTCCCCCTGAGAGGAATTTGGGGTTGGAGAGCTGTGGTCAGCTCTGGGGTACAGACAGAAACAAGAAAGATCAAATCCCTAGCTGTCCCTTGTTTCCTGTGTCCTGATGGCTCTGCAAGGGTCCCTCTTTGTCCAGTGAATTTAAAAAGAAGTGGTGGTCTTGCCTGTGCTTGAAGGTGTGTCGGCACTCCTGGTATACCAACTCTCTCCTGGCACTATTTGAGTATGGAGCCCTGTGTCACAGGATCTGCTCTCCAACCACCGAAAGAAACCAGAAGCCCGCTCCTCAGTCTCTGTGTCCTGGGTATTTCAGGTGGGTCCCTCTGAGCAGTCAGGCTTGCCCACACTCCTGGGAGGCTATCTTTCTCCCAGCACTATTTGGCTATGGGGCCCTTGTGGCCCGGGCAGAGGGCTCCCGCCACAGATGGAAACCGGAAGGTTCCTTCCTCCTGGCTGTGTCCTAAGGATTCCGGGCAAGTCCTGCTGAGCAGTGTTAGTCCTCTTACCCCCTCTCACTGGTTTTTCCACACTCCTGGGCAGCTAGCTTTCTCCCAGCACTATTTGGCTGTGGAGCCCTGGTGTTCCAGGCAAAGGTCTCCCGCCACAGATAGAAACCCTAAATTATTTACTCTTGAATTTATCAAAAACTTAATGGTAGAACTAAAAGACACCAGGGTTCAGAGATGATTTAATATCTTGATATTACTCAAATTTTACACATTGAGGGTCCACTTTCCTTTTAAAAATAAAAATGAAAAAAGGCTATGATTCACAATGTGACTATTTTTAAAAAGCTTTTGGTACATGAAAGCCCATGGCAGTGAAAAGCCATACACAATTCTTTAGAAGTCTCCAATCAAGCAAATATAGAGCAGCCAAAGGCAGGGGCTAGTCAGGGCTACTCGTAATCTAAAGTGCCACCTAAAGATTCTTGGAATTTTAGCTATTTCCTGGGAAATTTACAAGCTAGGGCATCCCTTATACAAACAGGGACCCCTGCCCCATGCCACAGAATCTGGGGTTACTTCTTCACATGCTCATTCCTCAATCTCTTTTCACTACACAAAACACTATCAACAGCTTTCTCCTGCTCTTCAGATACTGCTGATTCAAGGTGGAGTTCAACATGATCCTCTACAGTAACCCCTGACTTCAGATAGGAGCATTTTTCCATGTGGTGGTCTTTAATTCTACCAAAATGAGAGCTCTGTTTTATCAATCAAGTATGTCTCAAGTGAAGGGTAGCCCCTGTGAGAGGAACCAGAGAAATTGTTACTGGCTTTTCCTTGGTATACAGCTGTTAATAACACTGTCTGCCTGCTCCTGATTTATGCACAAGGACCATAGGTCCATCCCAGGACAGCCATGTCCCTTCCATTAGCTAGAGCCCCTCCAGAGACCCACAAGCTGTTGGAAACTCTTGTTTCCCTTCTCCTCCAGACTGGAAAACCGCCTTGCCCTGCCCTGAGTGCTGGACAAATTCAGGCACTCTTGGTTTCCAAAGCTACTTCTTAGGGATCTGATTTTTAACAATGGCTGTCTTCCACATTAGAATCCTCTGTTCCCTTTATAGATCCTTTCACCATCCTTAGAAGTATCTATTAGTCTCTCTCTCTCTCTCTCTCTCTCTCTCTCTCTCTCTCTCTCTCTCGGTCTTCCCTGACACTGAGTTTGAAGGAAGCAGTTAATTACAGATAGTGAAGTCTGCACCCTTTAGAATTCATAACTCTTCCATTTTCTCAAAGGGTTTGAAGGAAGCAGTTAATTACAGATAGTGAAGTCTGCACCCTTTAGAATTCATAACTCTTCCATTTTCTCAAAGGGTGTGGCCCCTGTTAGGTTGTCCAGTCCATGCTACGATGGACAGCCGCTCACACCCATGAGTGTATGGGAGATGGAACCAGATCTGGGAAGAGTGGGGACATGAGAATGGAGTTAGGAATAGGGAACAAACATGATCAGAGTACATTGTGTGACACTCTCAAAGAACAAATTAAAATGTTATACTTTTAAAGGGATCTATGACTTTTAAGATATGAATTTAATGTGTAAATTTTACCATCTTACTGTCTACTCAATAACTTTTTGTTGCGCCAATTAATAACCAAGCAATTAATCTATAGCCAACGGAAATGTCAGAGACCCTGGAAAACAAAATTTTTCAGGCACTCTATATCCATAATTGCAAACCTTATTTATTTCCAGTCTATTTGCTAACAGATTCCCTAGGGACCCATCAAACGCTATAAAACATGAAGTTGGGGATGTGGCTCAGTGGTAGAATGCTAACATATATAAGGCCTGGGGTTTGCTTCTCAGAACCACAGAAACAAATTTTTAAAATAGAACAAATTATTTGATTGACAAAATGTACATTCAGATTGCTGCTTACACAGCAAAGCTCTGTGTCCTGAGAGATATTTGTAGGCTTTGGTCAAGTAGGTCTAAGGTCTTCACACTAATTTATATTAGTGTTGTTGCCCTGATGAAAGACAATCCCTTACGTGTTTTCTGAGGATGTTCCATTAAGGTCTGTAGGTTTCTTTACAGTGTTTCACTTTGAAGTCCATATGTCCAGGACCTGGAGAGATGGCTCAGCGGTAGAGTACTAGTTCTTCTTACAGATGACCCAACACACACTCCAGCTCCAGGGGATCCGGCCCTTTCTCTAGCTTCCAAGGACAGCCACACACAAATGACATACACACATATATACATACACATGCATAAGCTTTTAAATTTTTAATTGTTGTAAATACATTATAAGATCCATGCCTACAAATACATGTTCTTTAAACTAGATACTGTATAAAGTGGAGGAAATTTTCTACATGTAGTCCTCTGAAACTTTGACTGAAGAAAGCAATGTTCAGTCATGGGGAATTTTTCAGTTCTAAAAGCCTGTGTGGGTTGGGGCTACTGAATGTGCATCACAGCCCTCTCACTTTTCCAGGGCTGGGTGGGGCGGAGGAGTGCTTGCAATTTTTCTATGACAACATTTTCCACCAATTAGTTTTCAAAGTAATTAAGCTTATTTTTAACGTTAACCTGGAAATATTTCTTTATTTTTGTTTAAAGGGCAGTTAATTGAATGTAATGACCTATTCAAGAAATTGTATTGTAGCAAATGGTGTGCAGTATAGTATAGAAACAGTTCTGCTGCTGGGTCTTCACGTGGGACTCCTAAAGCGAGAACAGGGGCTATCTCTGACTACATTACCTGCCCTTGGATCCAATTCCCCCAACTGAGCTGTCTTGACTAGCATCAGTACAAAAAGATGTGCCTAGTCTTACTGAAGCTTGATATGCCAAGGCTGGTTGATATTCATGGGAAGGCTCCCCTTTTCTGAGGAGAGGGGGAGGAGGGGAGGACTAGGTGAGATGGGAGGGACTGGGAATGAAGGAGGGAGGGGAAGCTGTGATTGGGATGTAAAGGGAATAAATAATTAATTAATAAATAAAAAGATCACCCAATGCACTGACATACATCACTCAAGCACAATTATTTCTCATTTGCACTGACCTTTTCTCATTACCAAATGTGTGTATTTTCTAGTTAATTCATAATTTACACCGTATTTTGTATTCTCTTTTTATCCTATAAGCAATTTCCAACATTTTTGCTGGCATTTTATTTTTGACACTAAACAACTAAATGTTATTTAAATGCCCCAGTCTAAAGCAACTTTCTAAGCCCTGTCCTCTGTTTTGTGAAGCTCAGAGCCTCTTCCATGCTCCATGCAGCTTTAGAACACAGACTGAATGCCCCGTAAGGTGCTGTGTTATTCCATATAAAGAAGAAAGCAACTCTGACTGTATTCTGAGCAAAAGCAAAACCACATCAGCAAATGGTCACTAATCCCCAAGCACGTTTCCCATTCTAGTAGTGAGCTAAGAGAAGAGGTTCTTGAGCTTCATTTGAATGTTCTCTTTCAAGTGTGGGATGATTCCATACATTTGGGTGAAGAGTTCACTCATAAAACAACTAAAAGCCCACTTTCTGGGGAAGGTTTGTGGTTACAAGGATGGCTGTACGCTCTCTAGTGGGGGGGTGAGGGGGGCCACTGTCCTGGTCCACTGTACAACATCGCCCCCAAGTGGCCTTCTAGCTTCTGCCTAAACACCAGACCTCCCAAGCTAAGATCTGGTTTGTTTGTCTGTTTGGTTATCTGTTTGCTTGCTTGCTTGCTTGCTTGCTTGGTTATCTGTTTGCTTGCTTGCTTGCTTGCTTGCTTGCTTGCTTGCTTGCTTGCTGCTTGCTTTATTTTGAGATAAGGCAGGATATTTAGTGTGCAATGGCTTTGAACTCATGATCCTCTTGCCTCGGTCTCCTGAGTGCTGGGATCACAACCATATTCTAACCACCATGTCTGGCCTCTTCTAGGCATCTTTAAAACTTAATCACTTGGGATGGAAGACAGAGCTACAAACAGCTTTCTTAATGCCTCTCATTCCCCCATTGCTACTTAATAATTCTTTGATTTCCTAAATATTTGTGCAGGCATTCGTAAATTCTGCTGCATCCTTTAGAATTTATGCAATCAATCAAAAATAAGAGAGAATTTTGAAATGTAGAACATTTCACCGTCATTTGATCAGTCTGCTACCAACCTGAGGGATGGCCCTCGTTTTCCTAAACTGTCTCTAAGTTATCTCTCCTCTAAAACAAAAAACAAAACAAAAAACAAAACAAACAAACAAAACAAACAAACAAAAAAACAAAAATAACCTCTGTAAAACCAATGGTTACCCAAATAAGTAAAGGCACAACGCGTCAAACAAACGGCTGCAATATCCTGGATCTTCTGGGCAAATCAGCAGCTGTTCTCCATCCCGAATCCCCATCCCCAGAACTGGTTCTCTCAGTTCTCCAACTCACTGCAAACAGAACCTGCCTCCTGGAGTACTGTGTGCTTCTGTGGCAGGAGAGTGGACAGGGGAGGGGAGTCTGGGAAGTACATCACAGTAACACTGACCTTTCCCTAGCACTGGTCCTCATCCTCACAGATTACAGCCAGGTTTGCCCTTGTGTATGAACCCCTGTTGCATGATTCCTTGTGTGTGCCTCTTCCTGCACCAACCATTTCTGACAGATTTCTCCCTAACTGCTGGGGACGGCATCATTTACACCATCAAGGCCCAATTTGCATTTGAAGTATAAAAATGGTCAGATGCTCTGTTTTTTCGTTTACCAATACAAATTTCCAGATAAGAAAGGGCCAGCTCCAGCTATCCCTGCCCACTCTGCTGTTCCAGTTACTGATCTGAGTCTTTCAGTCAGGTGGGGGTTGCAGAGCAGGCTTCAGAACAGCATTTGTAAAGCTCTTGTGAACGAGTTTGTCTCATTTGTTGGTCTTCTTTCAACTTGTTCTGCACAGATACTTTTATACACAATAATGATGAATAATTTAGGATAAAAGTAACCACGCCCTTGACTATCAGGGCATTGTCAATTGTTATAAAAACAAATTCGAGCTGGATGAGGTGGGATGGTACAGACTTGTGACGCTGGTGCTTTAGAGGAATAGGACCTCGAGTTCAAGGCTCATGTGAACACATGAAGCTACCTGTAAGCAAACAAAACTAAAATAATAATTATTACCCTAAATGATTTCTTTTAATTTCTTATCTTCTCTTGCTTGGGTTAGGGTTAGCGGCAGGTTGTTCTGGTCAGAGACAGCATTCTGGAACAGTACATAGAGAAGGAGTCGGTGACTAAATCTAAAGAAAGCTGGTTTCCCATCCTTCCTTCCAGAGCTACTATTCAAACATCATTCATCCATCTGTGCGTCCTTTAGGCAATATGTGTGTGTAATATATATATTATGTGATATAGATATATAGCTATATAGATATCCCATTAAGTTGGTCATTGCTTCATGCTGGAGACACAGTGGTAAAAGTGTTCAGCCTACCTACCCTTGTGGAGGGGCCTACCCACTGCTGGAAGTGTTTTGATTGGGATATGTCCCAAAACAGAAACTAAGAATCTAGCACTACAGAGTTATTGGTTGTTTTTCTTAGACCTAATCTTAGGGGTTTTCATCACATATATATCATTTCTTCTAAGGAAAAGCAAAGAAGTAATTGCTCTCATGTCTTCCCTCTCGGCTTGCACTTCTCTACTGGCCGACACGAGTTTGTGTCTCATCTTCTTCAGCTATATTAGTTCGACCAGCATTCTCTCTAATGCTAAGCATTCTCTGAATGCCTATAAAAATCCATGCTCCTAAATGCAGGTCTTTCAACCTGTCCATCATCATTTACAGCACATAATAAAACCAGAGCTCTGCTTACTTTTAAGGGCTCTTCCCCTCCTCTGACTTTCAGAGTGAGAGAATCTAGTGTCTTGGTTGCTCTGGAGAAGAGCTAGCCAAAAGTTTGTGAGGAGCAAGGGCTTGCCTGGAATCTTGTCCTCCTCCTTCTTCAACAGTTATGGGTAGCTTTGTCTTCCTCCCATCAGTGCTGTGAACCCTTACGTCTTGGGAGACAATCTTTGAAAAGCTCACCACATCCATCATTTGTCAGGCAGAATCATATGTACCCACAGGACCAGGACCATACTGCATCTGACTTTGTTTGCCACACATACTATGCCTTGACACCCAATTACACTCAAATGTTTGTTAGGCATAACAGCTTAGCCCCAAAAGTGGGACTCGTGAGGGCTGTGATGTCTCATTAGAGACAAGATGCACTGTGAGAAACCATTATGACAGAAAAGGGAAAAAGGATGTGTTATGTAGTCTCACACTTTGGTGCATTTGTACCTCTTGCATGGTCATTCTTCTCCTTCAACTCATGAGGTTGACCAAGAGCTGTGATATGGAGAATTTGAAATGATCCTAAATCTTTCCAGACAGCTGGACAAGGATACAAGCCTTCCTGCAAAAAACCTGAGTATGCCTCTCCACTGATGGCACGATTGCTTTAAGAGCAACAAGCTGGCTTCAACCCTGGAATGCTGCTGAGACCAGCATGCCATTCGAGACTGCCAGGTGGCTCCTTGGACAAGACAAACATGGCCATAGCCCCTTCAGGAGACAATGCTAATGCATCACTAAATTAAGTAAGGAGGCTTGTCTTCCCCTTACTTACAGAGACAGCATTCTGGAACAGTACATACTCCTCCTCCTCCCCCCCCCCCCCCCCCCCCCCCCCTCCTCACTTTTTAAATGAGATAGAAGGAAAGGACTGCAGCTAAGTTCTGAGATGTCCCCTAATACCTTTGCAAACTTCTGATCAGACATGAGAGAACCAGGACTGTCTATATAAAGAATGAAAAAGGATGCAAGGAATAAAGAGTTCATTTCATTTTCTTCTTATTGCAAAAGGGTGTAACCTGTGTGTTTATTTGCACAAAATAAAGGTGAAAAGTGACTGCAGTTTAGTCCTAGCATATCAGCTATGGTTCCTCCAGTTCAGTGCGCTAACTACTATATTACCTTTGTGACTATGGAGTGTGCAGTCTTGACTGCTACACACTGAGGTGTGTGCAAGGGTTCAATTCAGCAGAATAAGAAATGAAGTGGGGCAAGAGAGATGGCTCTGCTCTGCTTTTTAGATCACTTAGTGCTCTTGCAAAGAACTGGAATTCAGTGCCCAGCACCCATGAGGTATGGGTATCACTGAGGGAACTCAAAACTCCAGCTGCAACTGGCAGCATGCACATGCATGCACATGCATATCAATAATAATGATGGTAATAGTGATATAAACAAATAGAAGAAAATGTAAAATATTTCTTTAGTAAAGACATATGTGCACTGCACTTAAATACATTCAGGCAAAACTCTGATACACGTCACATAAAACAAAGCTTTCTTTAAAAACTACATGAAAGAACTGTATTTGAGGAAAACACCATCTTACTATGCTTCTCTCAAAGTTTGGAAGTATAATGGTATTAAAGAAATTACATGAACTTAAGAACCTTAATTTGCCAGTGACATTACGATTTTAATTTCATCAAGGCCATTTTGAGGGGATGGAGACAGAACTCTGACAGTTAAGAGCAATTGTTGTTCTTGCAGAGGACCCTACTTTGGCTCCCTGAACCCATGCCTGCTGGCTCACAACCACCTGTAACTCCAACTCCAAGGATCCAATATCCTCCTATAGCCTCTGTAGGACACACACACACACACACACACACACACACACACACACACATTTTGAAAGTACTTTGGAATTTTTTCCCAGATTCAACTTTTAAGGGCTCACTGTAGCACCCTTCTCTCTCAGACCATTGATAATGTTCATTCACTAATCAACAGATGAATTGTGTTCATCAGAATTGCGTATTTCCTTTTATTTACTGCGTTGCTTGTATTTGTACAGTTATGATACAATACTGCAGGCCCCATAGTTCCATTACATTCATCCTCAGCTTATAGCAAAACATAGCATTAAATATTTACAGGGACTGTGAAAGCCACCAGTAGCCATATTCTACTGTGGATAATATAGAACCAAATAGGTTTGGATATAATCAGTCTTGGCAGGCCTGCTGAAGATGCTTCGACACAATGTAATGGCTAATCTCCCAGTCCTATTTCTCCATGTAAAAGTGTCTTATAAATGAGAGGAACATCTGCTGTCAAAAACTGACAAAGTAACCAGCCATCTTGAGAGTTTGGCCCTTTTTTAGTTACAATCTTGAGCCCTTTGTACCTATCAGGAGTGACTGAGGTAATATGAATCCTTCACTTTGGGATATCATATACTAAGGACTCAAAATAATAAATCTTTGTCATGGGCATAGTGTAAACAACCACTGAAATGCTGGTGAGAGAATGTGCAGCAGGGGGAAGCTAGCAAGTCCCACCTCATTAGAGGGTGATAGCCCACCCCGTTGGAGGGTGGTAGCCTGTTTTCTTTTCCTTTTTGTTTCTGCCTCCATTGGTTTCTAATCCATTGTGTTAAAAAACAAATACTAGAGGGGTTAAGGAGGCAGTTCAGCCAGAGAAATGCTCCTTCTCAAGCATGATGACCTAAATTCAGACCCTCAACATCCGCGTAAAAGCTAGGCACAGCACCTATGTGCCTCTGTAACCCCATCACCAGGGACAAGGAGCCAGCTGAATCAGGAAACTCCAGGTTCAGTAAGATACCATGTATCAGGCTGGAGAGATGGCTCAGTGGTTAAGAGCACTGACTGTTCTTCAGAGGTCCTGAGTTCAATTCCCAGCAACCACATGGTGGCTCACAACCATCTGTAATGGGATCTGGTGCCCTCTTCTGGTGTGTCTGAAGACAGCTACAGTGTACTCATATATATGAAATAAATAAAATAAATCTTATAAAGAACAAAAAGACACCATGAATCAAGTATGGTAGAGAGAAACGGAATAAGACACCCAATGTTGACCTCTGACCTCCACACACACACACACACCCTCAGGGTGTGGCACACCTGTCCTTTTGAATAAGCAGAATGTGACAAGCCTATCTTTGGACATTCACATCAGCATAACTGGAACAGCGAGTTTCCTAGCTGTTTTCTTCTGCTCTGCTTATTCTGAAAGTCTGAGTGGTGTTTCCCATGCAGGCACAGAGATGTTGCTGTAATATACACCATTCTTGTCTGAACCACCTAGCTGTGATATTATTGATCTCTTGCTGGTTTAAATTAGAACAGTATTGATGACCCACATGCAAGTCTAAGACTCAAATTGTTTTGAGACTAAACCCATGCAGCACCCTAGGTATGTGCCTGGCAGAATCCTACCTTATATCCCACAGAAGTTTTCTTCATTTGCAAGACAAAAGTGTAATTTTGTACGCAGTTCTCCAACAGTGGACTGTCCAGCCATCTCTTTCCTTGACTCATTCCATTCCAGCAGCTCCGGGCTGCTTCTCTGTCATAAACTTTTTTCATCAGAATTGGCATAAGCCATGCTTCAGACTTCTGTTCTCTCCTTCATTTCAGACTTACACACTATTGAGTCTGAAATGTGACCTGACATATTCACATAGAAACACAATAAATAAGCCATCTCTTTAATGTCCAGGTTGCCATATCAAAAAAAGTAAATATAACTGGGCAGTGGTGGGGATGCCTTTAATCCTAGGACCCAAGAGGCAAAAGCAAGTGGATCTCTTGAGTTCAAGGCCAGCCTGGTCTACAAAGCAAGTTCTAGGCCAGCCTGGACTACATAGAGAGACTCTATCTGTAACTAATTAATTTATTAATTAAAAATAAAAATAACCATAAACAGGTGGAATTAGCATCCATGTCATTTCTTTAACTTATATATTGAATAAACTATCATTTCAACATGTGGTTAAAATAAAATTATTAATCTCTTCCATGGTTTATTCCCCCTAAATTTGGCGTATGTGTATTTTAGCAGCAGATTCAAGCTGGTGCTCATCGTATCTCAAGGTCATCTGTGGCTGGTGACCACCATACTAGATTTGCATAGTTGGCATCTAGGGGAAGCAAGCATCCACGATGACACAAAAAGCTGAGTGTGAGCTGTAGAAAATGAATACAGGCCTCACTGGAAAGGCTGTGGAGAAATCAATTGTCTGTGTGGAAAATCTTTAACCGTCTCATTTAGCTGTTGGTGGACTAAGGTGTCCTTACTGTTTTCACATATCTGTCGACAGTCTCCGTACTGTTATGTCTTTTGAAAAAGTCCAGCAAGCATTTCTCCTCTTCTTTTTAGTTCACTTTTCTTGATTCTAAATTGAGACATATGTGAGCTAGTCAGATGAGTTGAAGAGCATTGTGAAATATTTTTTTAATTTTTTAAAACTAGCATTTGTATTTCAGGAGAAAAGCAGATAACTCATATATTGTTGCCTAGCAACATTTCTTCTCTTGCCTCCAGAATCAGTTTCTCTCACTTGATCAATTTATATCAAGTTAGTATCACTGAGAGAGTGAGATTCAACAAGAATTCTACATCCAAGCATTTCTCTCGGACGTAGAAACACGGAGAATCAGAAGCAGCAATGGTGAACTCTGCAGCTAGAAAAACTTTGACATACCCACTCATCTTTTACAGCTAACTACAGTATTCACTGAGAAGCACAACCTTAGGCCATTCATTCTTTGAAGCAGTTTTTCAGCGACTGCTTATGTGCACTTACTAAGTGCCAGGCCTTATTCTGGGCTCCAGGATTACATAATCATAGATGTCAAGGACAGCACAGGCCCTTGAAGAAGCCAGATACTGATCGTGCCTTGCCTGTCATATGTGTGAGAAAGGTGGAAGGACCTGAGGAAGGAGCCTGAGGCCTGGACCTGGGCCACTGAAGGCCTTCCTGAGAGAAAGGCATGAAAATGAATTGGGGGGTCGGGGGGGGGGGAGAGGAGCTGGCCAGCTGAGGAGACTAGGGGAAAGCTGGCTGCAAAGAAAAGAGCACCCTGAAGACTCACATTTAACACGGTACACTGTAAGGGCAGTGCAGCCATGGCTGGGTCTGGGGAAGAATGCTGGGGGCCAGTTCACAGAGAGAAAGAAAGTGACAGAGAGGATGGGGAAGTGAAGGAAAGGGGGAATGAACACGACTCTGTTAGTCAGTATAGACCAGTGGCTCTCAAACTCCCTAATGCTGTGCCCCTTTAAGACAGTTCCTCATGTTGTGGTGAGACCAAACTGTAAAATTATTTTCATTGCTACTTCATAATTAATTTTGCTACTGTTATGAATCATAATGTAAATATCTCTGTTTTCTGATGGTCTTAGGTGACCCCTGTGAAAGGGTTACTTGACCCCAAAAGGGGTCACGACCCATAGGTTGAGAAGCATTGTCGTAAATGCTGAAAGCCAGCTTGGAATTATTGATGAAGTGGTTACAGGGAGGAGATCCCCTTGGCTATAGGTCTCGGATATTGCCTTGATCAGCTCATCAAATAGTATTTTGAAATACAGAAACAAAAGGCAGGGAATAGGTCTGGAGAGGTTGCCCATAGTCTCTGTGGAGAAACGTGCGTGAGGGGGAAGTACACCTAAACTGCCAAGCCACAGGACCAAGGCTGTTTGCGTGAGCCAATCACAAAAGAGAGCCGTGGCTTTTCTAAGAGCGTGGGCTGATGTGGCCCTGTCTGGCTCCCATCTCCAGCACAACACAAATAAATATATGGAGGTAGAGATAGATGAAGGACAGGGAAGGGAGAGAAAGGAGGAAGAGAAGGAAAGGGAGGAGACGTAAGCTTTGGAGTTAATACAGTTGTGCTCTTTATACTGAAAGTTCCTTACGAAAGGTTGCTAACCGCGTCTGCCTGGCGGAAGTTAGGACTGGGCAAGTTAAAAATAACCCACCTGCAGCGTCCTGAGCTAGCAGGGAGGTGAGACATAGCATTCCACATTTATCACTGCCTGTCGAGTTCATACAATATTATAACAGTCAGATATCATGGAACAAGGCCAGCCAAATTACACAGCTTTGCTCTGATCATATCGTCCGAGGTTTGCAGTGTAAACATGTCTTAAAAGGAAACCACAGCCCTTAAAAGCAGCAAAGTTTTGGTTTTAGTTCTTTCAAAGAGTGCATCTGCAAGGAAAAAAAATTAACATTTCAAGCAGGGAGTAACTTTACCTCCCTCATATGTCACTTAGTTGCTTTCTATTGCAGTTTGTTAAATAATTGTGCAGAATTGCAATTTCAGTGTGCTAAGCGGAGCCACCAAGCATCCTTCACATGTTGCATAGTTAAACTGCCTGCACAAATTGGCTTTTCTTTATCACGTGGCACCGGGGTCATGTCCCTCTAATGAAAAAGAACGATTTGGAAATGCGGTAGGTAATAGTGCTTCTGTCGCTGTAAATCTCCTGTAGAACCTGCTGTGGCTGCCTGGCCACACAGCAAGACTACAGAATGAGGTCACCCGGGAGTCCTCGCTTTTCTCTTGTTGCCTTCTCTGCTTGGTGCAGGTTGTCTCTTATGGTGGGAGATATTCCTCTCCCTGATAACTTTTCTTGAGTAAATGCTGTCCTCCAAGGGGAAACAATGCTTTTTGGTTTCTGCACCCTCCACCTCATGTAAATGAGGCTTGCAGTCAGGAGCATTTTAATCTCATCCAACCCAGACTGGGTTGGACAGAGGCTAAGCAGACACTGCTCCTGCTCTCCAAATGCTTAGAGATCTCTTCTGAGTGCTCCGAGTGTGGGCTCTTGTCTTCTGGTGCTCGGCATACGTACATCCTTTAGGGTGGTATCCCCCAGTTCTAGCCACACTCTCACTAACAGCAGAATGTCTCCCTTCGTGGAGACTAGATATGGCTTCTTTATCCACTCATCCTCCTTGACACTGAGATCGGCCCATCGCTTGGCTGCTGTGAACAGTGCAGTGAGCATGGTGTGAAAACATTTCTTAACATACAGAGTCTAGATCTTCTGGATAAACGTTGCACAAGGATGCAACTGAGCCATTTTCTTTGAAAGCTGGGCCTGTGAAGAGCATGTTTGCCTAGCTGCATGCTATAAAAATATTCTGTTTCTTGGTCTTCTGAGAACTTTGCTTATTTTTTCTTAAATTGATGCTGTACTAAGTGACAAGCCAAGAATACACAGAGATTCTCTTTTTTTTCCCTCCCACTGCATTTGGGTTGGCTGGTTGATTTGGTTTGGTTTGGTTTGGTTTGGTTTGGTTTGATTTGGTGAGGGGGTACATGGGAGTGACATTTTATTGTGGGTTTTTCCCCTCCCTTCTTTGTTTCTTTCTTTCTTTGCTTTCTTTGTTTTCATTTTCATTTGCAAGCCAAGGGAACATTTGCTCATGTTTCCTGACCATTTCTTTCCTTTCTTCTATTGAGCCTGCTCAGCCCCTTGCCCGTTTTACTGCATCATTTTCTTTTATAGAGCTGTTCCTCAGAGATTTTAGACATTGTTCTCTTGCCTGACACATGGTTTGCAAGTGTTTCTTCCAGTGGTTAGCCTGCCTCTTTTTGTGTTTTCATCTTGGTGTAAGGAACTTACCTGTTTTTGCTTTAGTTGTGCATGTGTAATTGTGTTAATTTTTATTTATGGTGGTGGATTTGGATTTCTTTGTAGTTGCTTTAGCTTTTAAATCATTCTCAGATAAGGAAGCCCAAGGATGAAGGATGACTATAGCTCTACTCCCTGGAGACAGACAGGTCCTGAGAGCTGGGAGTTCACCAGAGCCTGCTGCCAACCCAAGAGCGGGCAGAAGCATCTGGCACAACATGCAAAACAAGGCAAACTCCTTGAAACTTAGCTGCTTTGGTCCAAGAGTGTATTCATGCACAGGGTGCAATGAGGAACTCAACCTGTCGTGAGCAGTGACTTTGGTGGCAGGCCTCAGTGGGTGCCTCTCCCAGCCTGCACCAGGCCTAAACTAGATAGTCCCTGGTTAATCTCAATTTACCAGATCCCCAGACCCCAAAAGACAAGTTATGGAATAATCCACAAAAGATTGTGGCTCTTGTAAAAATAAATGCTGCATTAAACGCTTGTTACTGCTTCATAGCTGTGCTGAAATACCAGAACCACAACATCATCCATGTACATGCATACACGTACACATGCATCATATACATACACATACATATGTATACACAAAGAGTTTATTTGTGTGTATGGTTCCACAGGGATAAGAATCTATCATGGCAGGCATGGCAGAGCAGAGGACTGATCGGTCACATTGTTAACAGCAAACACAAAGCAAAGAGAGTGAACAGAGCCTGGCCCCAGAGGCACGCTTCCTCCCAAGGGGCCTTCTGTAGTCTCTAAGCAGCACCACTCATCGTAGACAACGTGTTAAAATGCTTATGGTTATGGGTGCATTTCCCATTCAAAACAGTTGGGATAGTATGTTTCCTGTGATGACAGCTCTCCTTGTTCTTGTAAGAGCTGTTACCAACTTGGATTTCTTTCAAAAACACTAGACATGAAATTCAAACAAATTTATAAGCACCATTTTTAATTTCTATAAGCCAACTTTAATTTAATAAAGCTCACAAATACTTAATCTTCAGTATAAATGAAACCTAGAACATAACTTATTTCCAAGTAAAAAGGAAATAGAAGTTGGAAATTGCTAGTATTTTCCCATTGCCATTAGTTAAAAGTGGCCATTAATTCAATCCCCCCTTGCTCGCTCTCGCTCTCTCTCTCTCTCTCTCTCTCCAGTCTGTTAAGTTTTTCCCCCTTTCCCTTTGAGTCTTTCTTAATCTTTTCTTTTTTATTTATTTATTTATTTATTTATTTATTTATTTTGGATTCTCAAGACAAAGTTTCTCTGTGTAGCCCTGGCTGTCCTGAAATTCACTCAGTATACCAGGCTAGCCTGGAACTCAGAGATCTGCCTGCCTCTGCCTGGGATTAAAGGTGTATGTCACTACCATTTCTACCTAAAACCTGAGACCTGTAAAATTTTGAACTGTGACTAAATTTAAAGTCTATGAAAATTTCCAGAACACTTACATCTAAAAGATTCGATGAGATTTAGGATTTGGGGGTTATGCTGTCATTATGTGTTTTGCTAGGAATCGAACCCAGAGGCTCAGGGATGATAAACCCGTGCTACATTGCCAAGCTCCATTCCCAGGTCCCCGAATCCTGTTTTTATTAAAAACTACTTATATTTTAACCCTAAAAATGTCCTGGGATTTTGTCCCGCGCTACGGTCTCGCCAGCAAGAACGACGCGCGGCACACATAGGATCCTTCTGCAGGAACAGCTTTAATGCATCTTGAGAGGGAGAGCATAAGCTGGCCACGAGTGGAGACTCAGCGGTGCTGTAGCATTGGCTCTGGCTTGAGCTTGTGTAGCTTCATGCCATAAAGCCTTCCACTCCATATATTGGCCCATTGTAGGGAGCGCAGCCTTGGCCAGCATCTGCCAATCGGCGGGAGTCATGGACGCCCCGGCAAATCTCTCTAACATTACTATAGTAAAATTAGCATTTACCCCATACTTTCGGACCGCTTCAGCCAGGTCTTTAATTTGGCTGTACTCTACTTTGTCTTTAATCTCTCCCTCGTCTTTCGACTTACCAGGAGGTCCATTTCCATTGCTAAGATTTCTTTCCCTTTGGGTACCCATCCTCTCACTCCGTCCGGTTTCTGACATGGTATCCTGGACCCTATCAGGGGTGATTTGCCCCTCCCTTACAGCATCTATATAGGCCCTACCCTGTTCGCCGCAATACAAAGACAGTGAGAACACAATTAGCAAAACTTCAACAGCGTTAGACCAAAAAGGGGGCAACCCCAAATCAAGATCCAGGATCGACATGCCTATCCGAACCTACCTCCCTGCAGTTCTGAATCCTCCCTGTTTCCAGGGGGTCTCCAAAGGTGCTTGATGATGACAAAGTTTCCCGGGTTTCGGCACCAGATGTCCCGCGCTACGGTCTCGCCAGCAAGAACGACGCGGCACACATAGGATCCTTCTGCAGGAACAGCTTTAATGCATCTTGAGAGGGAGAGCATAAGCTGGCCACGAGTGGAGACCCAGAACAATAGAATACCCGCCCTTTATATGGGTCACAGCGCTTGCCTGGGACATGGAGCTTCCCCATTGGCTCCCGCACACCAGGCCAGATGCCGCCACGAGAGAGGCTGAGACTCTGAGGTGGAAAATTACCTGGTGCATGCGCACTAGCCTGTTTACAACTTGTCCTCGGCCAGATGTAGGCGCTATCTTGTAATGGCGGATGTGGGCGCTCAGACGGCTCCCAACAGGATTTAACACGGAGGTTACAAAGGGTGGGGTTTCCAACCTCACTTCTGAAAGGTGGGTTGAGTAATAACTTACACCCGGTCATTAGAAGTCTGTCTTAACTGTTTCTGTAGTTAAAGAAGTCACCATTCTTGCTCATGGTCCTTCACGTCTGTGAGCTCACAGCATACTGCTCTTCTAGCTCATAGCCAACGTAGATGGAAATGGTTCTAGCTACCTAACACAAATTATAGCCCACAAAGGTCAAAATAAAATTCTTACTTCACCTCTGACAGAACTCAGGTTCATAGGTACCCAAAGTCACAATGACCGTTAAGTGAAAGGCCACAACATAAATCCAGATTGCTGTCATGACAGAGACATGGATCTCTACTATCCCAGGCACTTTTTGGTTACAATGGAATGTACTGGAGTATAGGGGTGGCTTTTTAATCTCTTTGAAAATAGAAGCTAAAAGAATTTGGTGACATGTGTCTGTGTCCCCAGCACTTAGGCCCATGCTGAGGCAGGACTGTGAGTTTGAGGCCAGCCCAGGCAACGCAATGAGATTCTGTCCCAAAAATCAAAACAAAAACCATACAGAAAGTCAAATTAGGCTTCCTCAGTGCTTCCTAGTGGGGGAGGTCTGATTTCATTAATAAATTCTAAAGGTTTGCACGCATCAGCCATTTGTTTCTGTGTAAACAGCACTCCGACAGGGCTTGTCAGTGCTGAAAGCAATTCGTTCTTTAAGTATTTCAAACATTCCCTCTGCAATCTGGTTTGCACTATTAATTTCACACTATTAAGAATGCGTTTACCAAGCAAAAGTAAGCCTTCCCAGCTTGGGCCTGTCAAAATGATAATACACTTTAAATTAGTGGAATTTTTATTAGGTTTTTAAACATTTTAATGGATTTCAGAATTCACACCAGATAATTATCCAAAACTTCAACTTAGCTAACATATCCCTGAAAGAAATAAAGACAAGAAACACAAAAAGGAGGGAGGAATAGAGGGATGGGGAGGGGGGCGAGGGAGGGAGGGGGGCGAGGAAGGGAGGGGGGCCAGGAAGGGAGGGGCCAGCTCCATGTCCTTTGGACTGTCATCCCACAAGGAACCACTGCCTATTGTCATTAGTGAGGTAACCTAAGAGTTAGGATGTGCACACAGAGGGCATTAGTGACCTACCTCCAGCAACTGGACCCTGCAGTAACCTGCCAGCTTGTGCAAATGGCACTAAGCACGCACAAAGGGCATGGTTCCTTTCTGTATGCATCCAGGTAGAAAAGTCCCTTGTTTTCTAAGGCCAGACTCCAGCCTGCCTTGTGAATGGTCCCTTAATCTGATCCTAACGCAAACCAATTACACCCCGAGTATGATAGCTGTGTGCTGGAAAGCGGCTGTCCAAGCTTTGATAACACAGAAGCCATTAAATGCATAACGGCTTCTGTCTACCTGAAGACCCACCGCTGTCCTTCATGCTCCTTAGTAAGAAAAGTTAACAATAAGTAGATCTATAAAAGAGAAAAGCAGTTTCATTCCAAGGGCCAGCATTTATATCTTTAAAAGTGGGTCTTTTATTCTGAAGATGTTTTCCTATCTTTCTTCTGGTTTTTAAAATCAGAAACAATAACCAGAACAGAAACTCCTTTGGGAGTTCCCCTCATCGACACCCTCCACTTGCTGTAGAGGAGGCATGAATAATTGATTGAATTTCCATTAGGGTCAACCAGAGTGTATATTACCCACAGTGTGATGCAGGGGAGGGTGAGCAGGGAGCTAATGATCCAGGATCAAAACTAGGGAGTTAGAGCTTTGTCCTATGAATCCAAATGTGTCTTGACCCATAATTGACTAACATAGATGTAGACAATAACAGAAAGACAGAAGATAACACTGGGATCTTCGGGCAGAATGTTGCATGACTCTTTCTCATAGCTTGATTAGCCATCTGATGGTCCTTCTAGAGTGTTTGTGAGAGAGTACAAATTATTCTGGCCATGCTGCAGGAGATTTCTGGTTAATCAAATCTCGAGCAAGGGGTTCTGTTTGGTTTGGGAGTGGGTGTGAGACGGAATGAGTGGTAACTACTTGTACAGTGTGCTTGGCACATGAACAGCTCAGATTCAGAGTCTCTAATAGAGAATAATCTTTAGCCCAGGGCTCCTGCTCTGGCTGTGTTTGCTTTCCAACAATCTCATCTACATCTCTTCCCCTCCACCCACAGCACCTGTCTAAGCAAAGCCATTGGAGACCCTTCTCGTCCCCACTGGCCTTAGGTCACACTAAGAACCACCCTGAGCTTGTTTTCTTTTTCTACTTCATATTTCAGATTGACACACAGAACAGCCTGGCATCTCCTGGGAAGTGCCTGGGATGCCTGATCAATTCTTCCCTCCCCAGCCATGTAGCTAGGGGTCACTGCCCACTTGGCTCCATTCTGTTCCCTCTACCAGCAGTTATAGGTGTCTGTTCCAGAGTTCCTAGTTCCAGGGCTGTGCCTTAACTGCCTTCCTCTGCTTCACCATCCTCTCTCAGAACAACTAGAAAGCTCCCTGAAGTGTAAGGACATATTTTTGGTGAGGAGTTCTTGAGAACTTGCACTTTGCATGCATACAATGCAGTGCTTGGCCCTCACCAAGTAGTTACTAAACAAAGATAATAATGACAATCATCACCATTACCTACTCACTTAGAATAATCTCATAATAATTGCAAATATGTGCTAATCTTCCCCCTCTCCCCCTTAGCTTACACATAAGAATTCTTCCTCTTCAAAAGCCTCAGAATTTCCAGCATGCTGTCCCTCCTGCCTTCTGAAGACTCAGCTTTGTTTATAAAATACTCATTTTCTTGCTCATTATCTCTTGCTTATCATTCTGGTCTCTTGTGAATGGCTCCTCAGTGAAGCGATCTTAAGCTGCCCTCAGGAGTTGAGCAGCATCCCAACTGCACTGTATCCTTTTGCTTCCTGGCATGTCACATAGCCTGCTTGTGGTACACTGATAACACCCAGCTCTCAGCCTGTGCTTTCAGGTCCATGAAAGCAAAGGCTGAGATTCTTGAGCACTCTATCCCCAGGTCTAGCATAAGACTTTCCCCATTGTGGCCATTCAAGAAATACATGTTCCCTTAGTGTAGTGGCTATTCCTGGTTGTCAACTTGACTCTATCTGGAATGAACTACAATCCAGAATTGGAGGGCTCACCAGTGATGCAGATCTTGAGGCTGGAAGACACAAGTTTCTGACCTGGATCTTGGCATGGAGGTCTTGAGGCATAGTGGCCATGAAAAGTTTGGGCCCAGGCAAGGTAGTACATGCCTTTAATCACAGGAGACTGAGGCAGTGAGATTTCTGAGTTCAAGGTCAGCCTAGGACAAAATAAGTCCCAGATCCAGGCATGGTGGTACACACCTTTAATCTGGGCCACACCTTCTGCTGGAGACCTACATAAGGACATTGGAAGAAGGAAGATTGGCTCTTCTTCGCCTACTTGCATTTACTTGCCAGCACATCTGTTGGAACCTACTTCTACAGAAGACCAGCTAAAACAACTAGCCTCGTGGGACTGAGCAACTACTAGATTCTTGGACTTCCCATCCACAGCTGCCCATTGTTGGGTTAGTTGGACTGTAAGTCATCACAGTAAATTCCCTCAATATAGAGAGACATTTCATAAGTTCTGTGACTCTGGACAACCCTGACTAATACACTTGACCTTCTGTTTCAAGGCTTTACAAATTTCCATTCAGATGGTAGAGAGTAGCAGAGAACTATTGGTAACAGACAGAAAATAACTGAGTGTCATAACTTTCCCAGAACGTATCCTTGGAATGCTGTCTCCCTACATGTGAGTTCCACTGAATAATTACAGCATCCCACTAGAAAACAGAAACTTTTCCTGCTCCAAAGGTTGTTTCGAAAAGTGGGAAATATTCAAGAATAGAGTTGATGTGTACCCACGCTAGTGCCACAGAGCTCCCGCCGGTGAACTCACTCTCTCAGCCCGCCCATTGCCCTGAGCTGAGTTCCTTGGCCTATCTCTGCCGCCAGACCCACACAATAATGCACACCCTACGGTCAGCCATCTCAACACCCAATTACCTGGTAGAATTAAAACTCTTAAGCATAGAGTTAACCTCTTTATGTATCAATTGTTATGTATCAATAAGGTTTTATGTATCAATAAAATCACAATTTACAAGATGCCAATACAATAACTTCAGAGCCAGTTGATAATGATAAAAGCTACCCACCTAGATTAGACAAGTTATCCCAATATTCCAACCTTTAATGATATCAAGACTGCCAGTGGCGCTAAGATAGTTCACATCCACTGTCCTCTTCCTTCCTCCTCTCCCGAGCTGCTCTCTGTCTCTGCAACCCTTAGCTCCGCCTCCCTGTTCCCCATCCAATTACAGGGCTCCTATTGCCCTAATAAAATTGGACAGGGAAAATCCTGCAACAAAAGGTCAAAGGGCTCTGTATAGTAAAGGGCCTTGGAGGAGTCTCTGAAGCATCTTTAAGATGGAAAACTGCCCATTTGGATGCACAGATTCATTCTAACTACATGTCCTGTTACCCATTTGAAATGTCTACTGACCTTCACAAAGCTAGTGCAATACAGTAAACACAGGTTCCTAAAACTGTCAGCTGTTCCATCATGGAAGTACTTGACTTTCATAGCTAAAAGCCCTAAAATGGTTGTCACGATAGCCACTCTGTTTGAACAAAGTTTGCCCAGAGCAATCTCTGGTAGAGAGTAGTCATGGAGATGGCCCCTTGAGACTCCTTAGGAGCCAGTCTGGGGACACTCGGAGGAGTGTGGATCCTTCGTGGCTGGTTTGGCAGTTCCACTTTATGAGTTATTTTTTAAGGTGAAAATTTTTATTTATTTCACTATTTTAAAAGAGATGGTAACGTATTATTTTTTTAAAAGAATTGGGCCTGTGCTTAAATTAATTGCAGGTAAAATTGATGCCAGTCAAGGGCATCTTCTCTGGGGAGCTATCCCAGAAGTACACCATGTGTTCAGTGCCTGTTTGGTTTTTACACCATGGATTAGAGGTTTGCAGATGCATTAGTCAATTGCTCCACCATTTAAAACCCTCTGATTTAGACCTGTCTATCCACACAAGTAACACCAAATTAACATATCACTAAATACCATATTGTGAAACATATGTCCTGGTGAGAGAAATCAGGTAGCTCCAAGTGTTGAGTATTTACTTACAGGAAAATGTTCCCACCATTGCTCTGAGAAATCAGTTCCATATAGGACATGTCTTAGAGTCACAGGGTAGAGATTTTGTTGTTGATAATATTTAGTAGCAATTGTCAAAATTTATTCAAATGAATCTAAAGAGACCTTCATGAAAAGTAGCCCAGAGTGGAAAATCCATCTGTCATGAATCTAATTAGTGAGTTAGTGTTGTGTTTTAAAAAACCAAGAAACCAGGGTATGTTCTGTAATGCTAGGTATGGTACGGTGAGATGGGTGCCTCAGCGGGCCTATGAAGGAGTGGAGAAAGGAGAGGCTGGCCAGAAACACATGGAGAGAGTGAGGAGAGGGAAGGGAAGAGAGAAAGGGGATTTAGTAAGTCAGGGAGAGTAAGAGGGTGAAGAGGGCGAGGGGCAAGCACCCCTTTACAGCCAGTCAGGCCTACCTGGCTGGTGCCAGTAACTGTGGGGCAGGACTAGAAGGACTGCTAACATTCCTCCGTTTTGGCTTAATTTTTTTAAAACGGGGGGGGGGACTAGAAAGAGATGCTGGTGACATAGGAATAGGGTCGTCGTGATCTTTAGCTACTTCCTGCTGACTTTAGGACAATGCGTCTCTGGAAAACCTAAGAAAATGGCAATGGGGATGTTGGTCCAGTCTGAGGAGAGTTGGTGTTTCCTCACTGTCCAGAGTCTGTGGCACCATCTGAAGGTAGAAGGAACGGGTCTAGTAGAAGCATCTGTGGCTGTGAGAGTAGATTGGAGCATCTGTGGGCTGCTTCTCTGGAGCTGTCCTGGATGAAGATTGTGAGTAAATGTCTGGACTTGGCAAGATGTTGAAAACACACACACACACACACACACACTACATATATATATATTAGATAGAGAGTAAAGTTAAGCACTTTGAGGAGAAAAAAATTCTTATATGTACATTTGAAACCCTTAGGTGTTGGTGGTTCGGATGAGGGGAGTCCCAATCCCAGGGAACAGAAGAATCCCACCCTCTAGAATGGGTTACAGGTAGAAACTTAGGCTATTGATTGGCAGGCGTGCTTTTCCAGATGGAGCCTGTTTGGTCCATGAGAAGTAGATCTGAGTGTATTTCTTGGAGTTTATACGTTTATAAAAGAGCTAAGTTTGTCAACAGCATGAACAGTCTTTAAGGTGAGCTTAGGGAAGACAAAAACCTTTTGTGGAGCACAAGGAACAAGAAGGGCTTTGTTCTTCTGTCTAGGAGATTGAATATATGTTAATGTAGTAAAATGAGACACATTTTTAAATTTACATTTAAATGACAATTAAAGAAAACTCAAAACCTCGACTTTGTGAGTATGATAGTTGATCATAACATTTAGTATGAGAAACACCTTAAGTCTGTAGCTAAAAGACAACCAAAGGGAACTTACATTTGTAACTGTGATAGCTGATAGTGTATTTAGCATGAGAAACACTTTAAGTCCGTAGTTAGAAGATAATCAAAGGAAACTTAAAATTTGAACTTGTGATTATAACAGTTGGATTGGATAGTGGGATGTTTTTTTAGACCTGGACAATTCATAAGAACTCTATTGGTTAATGGTAGGACAGTGACATAACACGGGGAGGAAAGATGGAGCATTTAAGTCTCTGGAAACTGAGTTTAGATAAGGAAGTAACAGAAGGTTACATCTGAACCTGTGTATCCTTTACCGTTAGGCAAGCCTGTCTGTAACAAATTGACTAATGAGCTAATACAGTGGGGATTACCTTGGGGTAAGGAGCTAGATGTCTGTTTTTTCGTTGTCAGTGTAGTCGGAAATCTGGGAGAATAACTTGTAATCTAGGTGTCATGTATCAATTAAAATGGCCGAGGTTGGTTTGTAGTCCACTACCTAAACAGTTTCCAGGTCCCTGTGGTCCCCATTGAAACTCGAGCAGAGTCAGTCTGGCCATCAGACCCAGAAGATGAGAAGCTTCTTCCTGTGGAATATGAATGTGAAAGAAATGATCCACTTTGTCTTAGGCAACATGAGACATTTAACTCTCTGGGTTTCCTCTCTTTGTCCACAGTGTGGACAGCAGGTCCACAAGCCCTGGCAGTAGGTAAGGCAATGGAGCAGTGTTTCTCAGTGAGTATCATACCATAATCCAGGCAGTCTCCTTGCTGTGTCCATATCTTCTCAGAGACCTTGGGGTTGCAGAGGTCACTGTTAGGCTTTGGGAATCTCTGTCTGTCGTAATAAGCTTAAACATTTAGCATTATATTTAGCAGATTTCTGACAAGAGTCAGTATCTATATAGCATATCTGAATTAGACAACCTATGTTTGTTTAATTATTTGTTCTAGAATGTATCTAGCAAATAGAATGTCGAGAGCATATTGTACTTTAATGACTGTGATGGTTTGTATATGCTCACCCCAAGGAGTGGCACTGTTAGGTGTGGCCCTGTTGGAGTAGGTGTGTCACTGCGGGTGTGGACTTTAAGACCTTCATCCTAGCTTCCTGGAAGTCAGTATTCTGCTAGCAGCCTTCAGATGAGGATGTAGAACTCTGAGTTCCGCCTGCACCATGCCTGCCTGAATGCTGCCATGCTCCTGCCTTGATGATACGGGACTGAATCTCTGAAACTATAAGCCAGCCCCAACTAAACGTTGTCCTTATAAGAGTTGCTCTGGTCATGGTGTCTGTTCACAGCAGTAAAACCCTAACTAAGACAATGACAGTAGCAAAAACAAGGCTAAACGTATATTTAAGGCAGTGATCTTTAATCTTTTTACTATCATAAATCTTTAAATTAATATTAAAATCATTATTTACCAAAGCAGGATAGAAATCATGGCAACTTTATCTTAATTGCAGTGTCTTTAAAGACCTTAAGTTTGGCTGTCTCAAGGTAAGGAAGCAGTGAGGTGGGAACTACCCATAACAAAGATGACAGACAGTCATGAAACTGCCCTTAGCCAAGATGGCAGTGAAGCTACTGCCAGTCATGTGACTGCCCTTAGGTAAGATGGCACTGAAGCAATAGCATAGGAAAGCCTTATCTCCCCGCAACAAAGATGGCAAATAGTCAATAGCCCCCAACAAAGATGGTGCTGAAGTTACAGCCACCTGGAGGAAAGTCATGTGCTATACCTTAAAATGGAGTGGCAGAAGTGTGGCAGAGACAAACAGAGATGAATCTAAAATGGCAACTCCGAAGCATAGGTGGCGGCTTGGCTTGGGGGGCTGGGGGGCAGGGCAGGGTGAGAGGCAGTGCCTGGAGCTGTGCTCTGTTGGCCAGCAGCTCCACTCCAGCGCACGCTGCTGTGCTGCAGCAGCAGAGTCAAGACTGGGAGTGGGAGAGTGAGCAAGCGAGAGAATGAGGGGGAGGGGGAAAGCCTACTGAACGCTGTCGAGAGTTGTAAAAGTTTGCTTTGTTTTGTGTTTTGTTTTGTTTTGTTGTTTCTAAAGGGCCATTAAGTGGCCATGTGGAGTTATTTGGTGGATATAAGAGCCTGGGAATTAGACTGGAGGCATTCCAGCAGGGCGCCTGTAAGTAGCATCGAAGATATTCCCTTTTAGGTGAGGATAGGAGTAATTAATTACCCCTGCCTGCGTTCTAAGGATAGATTAATAGCTAGAAGACGGCGGCAGCTGGGCCAGATCACCAGGTGAACTGGGGGCTGAGCTCAGGCCAGTGCCTGAGTGGATGATGAGGGGAATGGTTCACCCAGGCACAGGGTTTTCCAGCAGCGAGGAAAGGGACCAACCAGCTAAGAGGAGAGGGGAAAATCTCATCTGAGGGAAAATGTTACCACAGGGTGGTTGGGAGCTCAACAACCCTTCCTTGGGACCAGGGGACATTTACACTGACCAGTGTGGGGGAGAGCTTACCAATTCACCAGTGTTTGGATGGGTAGGTCTAGCGAGCATCTGGGTTTGTAACTCTGAGTCCTGGGAAATGTGAATCTGTGGGCTCCTAGATCCAAGTCTCACAGCACCAATGTTGTGCTTTATAAAAAAGAAACCGGGATATGTTTAGTAGAGCCAGGTATGTATGGTACAGTGGGAGGGGCGCTGAGGCATCCCTTCCCCCTGAGGTATCAGCCATACGATGGGTATAGTATAAAATAGAATTTATTTAGAGCATGGGAAGGGGAGTTGAGAAGGGAGTCGAGGCAGAGAGGTGGGGGGAGAGGAGAGAGACTGGTGTTGGACTCGAAAGTCCACAAGTCTGGGCAGCCCACCCCCCAAAGACACAGAGACTGAGAATGATGCAAAAAGCACGAGGTTTGTTGAATCCAGTGCCGGCCGCCCTACCGACAGGGCAATGGCGACCCTGGGTTAGTAAGGTACACACTTTTTATACACTTTTCTGGGGCAGAGCTTGGCAACAGCATGAAAGGGTGGGCTTGCATTGGTGGTTAATTTTGACCTTTTTTTATGATTGGAGGCCCGAGGTGGTAACGTCAGCCTGTCACCACCCACCTGTGGCTTCAGCCTGTCTTTGACAAGAGAGAATTCTGTCCATTGTGTGGGGCCTGACATATCTGCACCCAGCCTTGCTTTTTCATTTTCTAACGGTTATCTTTGGCCCTTCTGACTGTCTAGAATGTTTCCCAGTCCAGCTCATCAGCCACCTTTTGTCTTTCAAGGCGTCACACTGGCCAAGAAGATGTGGAAAGAGAGGGGGAGAGGGAGAGAAAGTGGTGAGGAAGTCAGGGAGAGTAAGAGAGAATAAGAGTTCAAGAAGCGGGCCAACAGCCCCATTACAGCAGGCCAGGCCCCTGGCCTTTGCCAGGTAACTGTAGGGTGGAGCCTAGAAGGATGCTAACCCGCTGGAAGGAATGCTAACTGTCCTGTCGTCGTCTTCCTCCTCCTCTTCCTCCTCCTCCTCCTCCTCCTCCTCCTCCTCCTCCTCCTCCCCTTCCCCTTCCCCTTCCCCTTCCCCTTCCCCTTCCCCTTCCCCTTCCCCTTCCCCTTCTCCTTCTCCTTCTCCTTCTTCTTCTTCTCTTCTGCTTATTGGGGCATGCCCTGTAAATCTACTCACATTTAAAGCGAGCTATAAGCCTACAGTAGACAGGATGCTCTGCATGAGCCATACTGTGGCAGCATCCCTGTGTGAAATGACATTGCTGGGGTTATTTTCCTGAATGGAGCAATAGTCAGTGACTACCTGAGCAAGTTCCAACATTACCTGGTTATTTCTTTCTTTTCACTTTTTACTTCTCAAGGTGACATGCGCATTCGCAGGAGCATTTTGTCTAATTCATTGAAATAAATGTTACAAACAGCAGATAATAATGTTATTCATCAGTGAAGGAATTTCTATAACCTAGTACAGGTGCATCAGGTATTTTGGATTTTACCTTCAGTTACTTCATAGTCCAACAATTGTTTTCTAGCACTCACGTGCTCTTGTTCTTTTGTAGCTGTTATTTTTATATTGTATTTTAATTTCAACATCTCCCCTTTCCTTCCTCAGAACCCTCTCATATAACCTTCCCCAATCCCCTTCAGATTCACGGCCTCCTCTTCCATCACTTGTTATTGCATCCACACATTGATAGGACAGTATTACAGTGTATATAATACACATGCCAAGTACCAGCCTCGGCTTGTTGAGGGGTTCAGAGAGAAGGAGAGTCTGGGAGATGCAAACTCCCAGAGGTCAATGCTGGATTACAAGCTGACAGCCTTTGTTGCTCTGCTTGAGACAAGCTTTCTAGATTATGCACTCTCTCTGTCTCTGTCTCTGTCTCTGTCTCTGTGTGTGTGTGTGTGTGTGTGTGTGTTTTGCTCGGGACAGCTTTTCCTTGTTATTCTAAAAACTCTAGAAAGCTCATCTCTTGCAGATCAAAGCCCAGTTTTTTATTTACACATCAGTTCAGTCTTTATCCCACGTTCCATTTTGATGATCTCATAGATCAGCAGCCCGGGGTCCCAGCCCCTTGATTCTTAGGAAGGGACCCCATGTATACGCACAGACAATAAAATAGCTGGGTGGGTACCCACCCTGAAATTACCATTCTTACCACACCTGGGCCTCCACCGAAACTCTCTAAGTACCAGGCTGACTTTGAACTCAAAAGTCTACCTGCCTTTGTAAGCATAAACAAAACAAAAACCAACTTAGCTGGGTGAGATCTTGCCCAGTTACCACTCCCTAAACCTCTTTATCTCCTTCCTTTGCATCTTTCTGACAAGCTGGCTCTTAGTGCAGCTGCTCTGTTCCTTTTGATCTGTGAAGCTTCTTGTACAATTCATATCGCATCCTTTTACTTTGCATAGTTGAAAAAGTACATATATTTTTGAACTCATGTTTTCAGTATTTTTCCCACAACCTTAAGGGCTATCCTGAGGGTCACACCATTCTACCATTTTGCTGAGACATTACACACACCTTCACCTCCCAGATTCTGCCTCTGATTATCATGAAGACATTAAATTTGGCAGAGAGGACATTCCTCAAAGGAAGAACATGGAGTAAAATTCATCTATTTATTATGTAGCTTCTGATATATTATACAAACAAGCCGTATACCCACAGGAACCATCGACACTCATGGAGGCCATTCCCTGCTGGCTCTGTTTCAGGGGTGGGAACCATATCATTCAGTCCCTACCATGGCCCACCATTTGAGTACATATAATGTTACTTGTATGTTTGTCTTCAGGGTTGGCCATTTGGCATAACCCATTCGTGTGCTCTTCCCTGGGAAGGACCACCCATTCGTGTGCTCTTCCCTGGGAAGGACCACCCATTCGTGTGCTCTTCCCTGGGACGGACCACCTCTCCTGCTCCCGTTTTACGTGGTCCCTGTAGTGTTTTGTTCCGGCTTGATGCCTTATGGGCTCTTCCCCATCCAGTCTTGAACATTTATTAGTTATTATTTATTATCAGTGTCTTCTTTGTTCAGCTCGTGTCTGGGCAGTCATGCTCGTGAAGACTTTACAGGTGTAGCTTCTGATATTACACAGAGACACAATCTCACAGCCAATTCCTTGATCCTCTCGTTCTTAAAATCCTGCTCCATCTTCTGAAATGTTCCTTGAGCCTTAGATGTGAGAGTGTTCCTGTAGCTGTATCCACTGGGACTAGGCTCCATAACTCTACATTTGATTAGTTGTGGTTTTCTTAATGATCTTCATCTCTTGCATAGATTTCCTTGATGAAGGGTGAAGACAACACTTATCTGTTGGTATAAGAACAAATGTTCATGGATTGCTGTTAGGTATTATGTTGGTTTAGTAAAATAGTGGTTGTAGATTCTCCAGTAACCATGGCTTCCCTAACACTGAATAAGTTAAATTATCTAAGTTTCTAGTACAGGCATAGCATCACTTTTATTGAGCAGGCTTAAATCCAATTATAGAGCTATTGGTTATATCCAAGGCATATATGCCAATAGCACTTGTAGGGCTTTCATGCCATGCTGCCATTTATGTGCTTCATAGGCATTGTAGATGGATATGACTGTTGCTTACCTCCCTCCTCTGAAAGCTTGCTTGGTTCCTTCTAGTACCAAAATGCTAATATCGGGAAGGAGACATTCAGGTCAGTTTTAGTTGGTGACATCCCAGGAAAGGACTCACTCTTAAAAGTGACACCAGGAAGCCTATAATCCCAGAACTTGGAAGTAGAGGAGGAGTAAGAGCTCAGGGCCACTTCAACTACATATTGAGTTTGAGGTTAACCTGGGCTGCATAAGACCCTGTCTCAAAAAAAAACAAATAAAATCCTCCCTTCTTTGTACTAGTTATAGTTCAGCCAGACTAGAAGATGTGAAATAAAATGTTCTGGATTGATTTGGTAAAAAAAAAAAAAAATTGAAAGTCTCACAATAGAGTAAGCTTGAGGCAAAGCTGAAGACCTATGTCAATGGAGACCCCTTCACGGTCTTTTAAGATTAAAATGGGGTCCCAGGAAATATCCCAATATCACTTCTAATCATTTACTTTCCCATGTGTTTATGGAACAGAGTCTATTTCTTCCTCCAAAGTCCTCATTTATCAAAACAAAAACTGGGCATGTAGCCAGAATTGGGGTAGAAAGAGTAATTGATGGAGAAGAAATTGGGACAGTTTTTACCCCTAAAGGTGAGCTCACCCCAAGTTAGCACCAGTTCTGTCCCTACTGTAGGGAAGGAACGCTTCTGGCTTAGGAGGAGCTCAGCGATGATCAGAACAGAGTCTGGTTGGTTACCTGTCCTTGTGGGTAAAGACAAGAGGATCAAGCCCTTGTGAGGCAAGGAGAAGTGTCTGTTCACCTGGGTATGGAAGGAAGAGTAAACAAGGAGAGACTTGGAGACTGTCATCATGGCTCAGTCACATCGGAAGGGACGAATGAACTATACTAGACTAGACTTTCATTGAGTTGGGAACTTGAGCCTTCGTAAATAGGAGGAAAAATTTTCAAGCTATATTCGTGTTTTAAAATATAAAAGGGACTCCTCAACTTACCTGCAGTGATGTTGAATGATCTACAGAAGCACAGTACCCATGTGCAAGAAGGATAACAAACTCAACCTAAGAGCAAAAATGATACTGAATGACTGAACTTAAAAATGGGCAAAATAATTAGACATTTTTAAATAGTGTCAGGGTGTGGGGCACATAAATTCATGGTGTATGTGTGGGACAGAGGACAATCTGCAGGATTGTCCTCTTCTTCTTCTCTTCTTCTACCATATGGGACTTCTTCTCTTCTTCTTCTCTTCTTCTTCTTCTTCTCTTCTTCTCTTCTTCTTCTCTTCTTCTCTTCTTCTTCTCTTCTACCATATGGGACTCAAACTCAGATCCTTAGACTCATTATCAACACTAAGTATCAGAGAAAAGCTAGTCAAAAACATGCTACAACATCACCTCACACCTGTTTAAATGTCCCCCTTGTGCTTGTCAGATCTGGTCAAATTGGCACCAACCTAGCCACACCTGCTTAGAGAGAGGGTCCTTAAACTGAGGAATGGCTTCCATCAGATTGGTCTTTGGCATGTCTGTGGGGGCATTTTCTTGATGGATGATCGATGATGACATTGGGGGCAGTCGCAGCCCTGGGCAGGTCGGCCTGAGATATGGAAGCTGAGCAAGCCAGAGGGAGCAAGCCAGTAAGCAGCTTTCCTCTGTGGTTTCTGTCTCAGTTATTGCCTTGAGTTCCTAACCTGACTTTCCAAGTTGGAATTTGTCATGGTGTTTATCCCAGCAATAAAAACACCAAGTGAAGCAGCCATGATCAACAAAGGAATGAGAAATCATTGGTAAAGTTTGGAGAAAACAGAAACCTACCTGTTGGGGAAAATGTAAATTAGTGGAGCCACCATGCAAAACAATGTGGAAGTTTCTCCAAAAACTGAAAATAGAACTATCATATGATTGAACAATGTTGCATCAAAGAACATATCCAAAAGAATTAACATCAAGGTCTCAAAATACTGTCTTCCTTCCACACTCATTGCAGTCTCACTCCCAGCAGGCCAAGCCCAGAGACAGCCTACAGGTCAATCAACAGAGGAGCACATAGAAAAACGGTGGTGGCTACATAAATTGAATAGTATCCAACCTTAAAAATGAAAGAAACCATTATGGCAGCATGCACTGGAAACCCTGAAAACATTGTAGTAGGTGAGATAAGCTGAGATCAAGGGACAAATAGTATACAACTCCATGTATGTGTGGTTGTAGAGCAGCCACACCAAGGCACAAAATAAAATGAAGAGAGAGAAGTAGGTGTCTTCTTTTCACGTGATTAAAGTTCTAGTTGTGCAAAATGTAGGTATTCTAGTGACCTGACGTGAGTGAGTGACCTGGTGTGAGATGAGTGAGTGACCTGATGTGACATGTTGTATCTCAGCAATCCACTTCGGCACCTGGTAATGTTTTAAAGAACTGATCTCAAGTCAAGTGTTACTACCACAGTAAAAATACATTTTTAAGTCTAAGCTGATGACTCAGTGGGGAAGAGCACCGGCTGTACATGCATAAGGACCTGGGTTCAAATATCCAGCATACCTGCAAATACCAGGGGTGGCCATGTTTCTTGTAACTTCAGTGCTAGGAGAGGGTGAAGGAGATAGAGACAGGAGGATTGTTATGATCTGATGGCTGAACAACCCGAAAATACAAAACAACAAATTATAAGCTGCAGCATCAGTGAAAGTCCCTGCTCAAAAGGAGTGATATAGATAGATCAGGACACCCGATGTCCTCGTCTGGCTTCTGCATGCATGTGCACACTCTAACAGCACACATGTAATACACACACAGAACACACACATATAAAACACACAACATATACTCACACATCCTCACAACATACATATAACACACAAAACATATATATACATACACACCCTCCCAATACACATACACACACACAACACACATAACACATACAATATACACATCCTCACAACATACATGTAACACATAAAACATATAAATACATACATACAAGTCCTCACAATACACATATACACACACACATATAAGTAAGTAAATAAAAACTTAGAAGCCAGTGTGGTCAAGTATACCTGTATTCCATGTATAGGCTAAAGCAGGAAGATCAAGTCTTCTAGGCCAGCCTGGGCTACAATAACAATTTCAATTCTAGTCTGAGGCACATAGTATGGCCCTGTCTCAAAAAATAAATAAATAGAAATTTCAAGCACAGTAAAGTCATACATTGAAATAGAGTTGAGTATAATCAAGGCTAGATTCTTATGCAGTAGCTGTTCTTGTCATCATCTATTCTTTGAGCCGAAATGAGCTTAAATTCATTAAGGAAGAATGTAAACATTCCTCTGACAACATTTGCATCTAAGAGGAAATTGTCCTGTGGTGGGAAAGAGCAGGATTATGGTTCTGCTCTCACTTTCTGCTCCTGTATATGGTCTCTGAGTTTTGGCTGTCTCATAAGTTGTTATGATGAGGACTTAGAGATAATACACCCCAAATACTTTGCTGATGGCTTGTGTCAAAGCACTAAGTAAATGGGGCTACCTATAGAGCAGCAATTGTGTAATATAAACAAAATGTCTGAGGGGCTCAGCAAGTAAAAGCATCAAGCCACCAAGCCTGAGGATTCAAGTTCAATCCCAGGGACCCACTCTGTAGGAGGAGAGAAACAATTCCCACAAGCTGACTTCTGACCTCTACCTGCTTGCTTTGGCACTGCATATCTGTATACATTCGTGCAGGAGAAATAAAGATACAATTTAAAAAAAAGTAAATAGAATACTTGAAACAAAGTTAAACAAGATGGCTTCTAGCTCTAGCTTGTTTGTTTTCCCTCACAATCACTGTGTGACCTGAGTGACCTTAGCAATGAACCCTTCTGAGTTTCAGTGTCATGTTATAATGTAATATCTCATGTAATAATATCTGATCTGACAACCTCACAGAATTACCAAAGGGTCACGTGTGGCGGCAGATGCAGAAGCATGTTTATTAATGCTTAGAGCTTTGCATGATAGGAAATATTACCAAAAAAGATGAAAATATATGGAGAGACACATACAGAGGAAAGCTATCCAGTAGATCTCGATAAATAAGTGAATGAATTAATGAATGAATGCCTCAAAGGCTCCCTTCATGTGAAGTACTAAGCTCTTGATTGTTGGCCTTAATAGAGAAAACATGACAAAGGCAGCCAAAATCAGAGGTGGCAAGTATTTCATATGATATATGATAAACTGATAATTCTTAGCTTGAGTAACTGTGACACAGAAGTCCCTCGTACACATTATGTATACACACATACACTCACACAATGACAGCAAGGTTTTTAAAAATGTAATGACTTATGTTGGACTTCGGCATGTAACTCAGTGGTAGAGCCCTTGCTTTATATGAGCGGATCTGTGGATCAGTTTCCAGTAACACACACCCACAATCGCACGCACACACATAATACACACATATTCGCACATACAGACATACATACATGTAGGCGCACACACACACACACACACACACACACACACGAGCATGCACTCGTGTACATATCCATGCATGCATACACATACACTGACCTATATCACATACTATTTAGGTGATAATTTTTAAAAAGCCCCTGTGCTTTTATTTTGAAGTCAACACAGCTTGTATTATAGGAGACAGAAGAGCTTGTCTCCTATGAGGTGAGGTAAACGTACTTAATCTCATGTAGTGTCTTATGTCAGAGCTTCACTAGTGACTCATGCCCATGAGAATTGTTTCTTCATACAAATCCTCTGTGGTTTAGCAGAGAATCGTGACCAAATGTAGTCATCAAGAGAGCAGCTACAATCATTCCTTAGCCTAGGACGGTAGCCCTTTGCTGTTTAAGAGCATCCTGCCTGAATAAAAAGAAGCCTCAGCTCCTGCAAGCTTGCCAGCCTCCCCTGCCCCACCCCCCATAGCCTGCTGAATCACTGGCCCTGTGGGGACTTGCTTGCTCAATGGAGAGTGTCTTGGGAGAATTGGTTTGTGGTATGTCTTAAGGAAATGGCTCCTTTTGGCAGCATCTGGTTATGATCGGGCATCTCAACGGTGCAGCTGTGACTATAGTTGCCTGACATTCTGAGAAAGGACAATGACCATGTTTCTAAGGCTCATACCTCTGTCAGAAGAGCCCCACTCCTGCCCAGCATGTCCCAGTCTGCCTTTAAACAGAGTAGCTCTGAGTATTCATCTTCCACTGTCTCCTCCTTTCCCATCAGGTCTAGTGTGGTACTCAGTGTGCAGCAGGATCCCTGGAGAGCCTTTTTTATGGTAATAAGCCTTTTCCCCCTAGGCTAAAAGAAAAAATCAGAAGAAAGTCTTTATGTTTTCATGTATTTGTTGAGAAGGTTTCTGTGGCTCTAACATCTATCTTGAAGTGCCTACCACTAGTAAATTGCTGTGAGTGGCACCTGGTAGTTATGGCGGCAAGGAATTCATATGGAAGAGAACAGCTTTTCCAGCAGGCTTACTACAACAGGAGCACGCAGATGTGGAAGCATGGTCCACAATTTTTGCTTAGTCTTATTCATGAGACTAAGACAGTGCAACTATGAAGAGAAGCCTTGGCTCTGTACGGCTCCTACCTATGCAGCAGCAGGAGAAAGGATGTAGACTCAACTGATTTCAGCTTCCGGCTGTGACAGAGGCCAGGAAGCTTTGGTTTTATTTGGTTTTGGAGTGTGTGTGTGTGTGTGTGTGTGTGTGTGTGTGTGTTTCTGAGACAGGGTTTCTCTGTGTAGCCCTGGCTGTCCTGGAACTCACTCTGTAGACCAGGCTGGCCTTGAACTCAGAAATCCACCTGCCTCTGCCTCCCAAGTGCTGGGATTAAAGGTGTGTGCCACCACTGCCTGGCCAAGCCTTTGGTTTTAAAAATAAGAGAAACTTGACCCAAGTTTTGGATCTCCCAAAATTGGAAAGATAAAAGCAGTGGGGGTTGTCCCCGCTGAGGCCATCTTGGAGATACGGTGTTCAGTGTCTGTTACAGAGCATACTCAGAGAATGTTAGTTGCTATCCACAGAGCTTCTGGCAGGGCTATGCTGACCAACACAAGAAGAACGAACGTCAACTGTAAGTGACAGGCAGCTGGCCAGAGAGTAGAGATGCTCTGCCATTCATGTTGGGGTAGCAATGGAAACGTAGAATGGTGTAGACCTGTCGCAGCTCCGTGGGACTGGGCTGTCTGTCCATAAGTATCTTTCCTTTCTGTACCTTGGGGAACTAGTGCCTGCTGTTGTGGGTTATTTGCAGCATGGCCAGGACTGGGCAGATTGCATTATGCAGCGAGGTCCACACGGTAATTGATGTGTTTATAAAAATATAAAGAGATATATATTCTATGGGTGTAAGGGGATGTGTGGGGGAAGAGTGTGCCTCAGCGGGCCCAAGGCGAGGCATCCCTTCCCCCTGAGGGACCAGACACACTCGAAGGTATAGTATAGAATACAGTTTATTCAGGGCAAGGGGGGGGTGGTGTTAAGAGGGTAGTAGAGGCAGAGAAAGGCAGAGAGGGGGAGAGAGGAGAGAGGTAGAGGAGTGGAGGCCGGCCATGACCACGTGGGGGGTTGGGGGGAGGGGAAAGGGGAGAGGTAAGAGATAAGAGATGCAAGGGAGAGGCAAAAGCAAGAGACAGAGAGAGGAGGGGCAAGCAGCCCCTTTTATAGTGGGTCAGGCCCACCTGGCTGTTGCCAGGTAACTGTGGGGAGGAGCATACCTGGCTGTTGCCAGGTAACTGTGGGGTGGAGTTTAGACAGAATGCTAACAGTAATACTATCGCTATCCTTCAGCCTTGTGTGAAATCCAAGGCCCCTCTTCCTATGGACAGACACCAGTCTCTCCCTGCTGTGAGGGATCCACCATTGAGGGCCACTCAGATACAAGTTTGAGCCAATACAAAGTCTCTATTAGCTGGTCAGTGACTACAGTGGGTGCTCAACCATTTAGCACAGGCTGGCTTTTAACTTGCTACATACCCAAGGAATACCTTGAGCTTCTTATCCTGTCGCCTCTAACTCATGAGTGCTGGGATTATGGGTATAGGCCACCATGTCCACTTTGTGTAGTGCTGGGGACTGGGCCAAGGATTTCGTGTGTGTGTGTGTGTGTGTGTGTGTGTGTGTGTGTGTGTGTAGCTAGCTCTTCACCTACTGAGCTAAACCACAGCCAGAAGGTTCAGTTCTCTGAAGGCAGAGTGTTTCTTGCTATGGTGAGGCTACACACACACACACACACACACACACACACACCGTGCAGCCTTTTATTCACTTCCAGAAGAGACATCAAGAGGCACATATGGACTTGCCTGCTCCTGCTCACTCAGCTCTACAATTTAAAAGCAAATTAACTGTGACTTGCTCTTTTAGCACTGAGGGACTCTTCCTCTTCACTTACTTTTGAATTTGAATTGGACATAATTTTAATTTTCAAAAAACTTAACACTCCTGTAGCCCTAAAAAAAAAACCATCTTCAGAAAAGCAGCTTTGCTCCAGGGACATCAATGGACTCCCTACAGGGTTTCCAGAATTTTCTTTCTTTTATTTTTTTTTCATATTTTATTTACATTTCAAATGTTTCCCCCTTTCCAGATCTCCCTTTTGAAACCTCCCCATTCCCTCTGCCCTCCTCCAGCCACTATGGGGGTATACTCCCACCTACCCACCCATCCACTTTCGTCTTCCCTCCTTGGCATTCCCCTACACTGGGGAATCTAACACCCTCAGGCCCAAGGGCCTTTCCTCCCCCTGATGGATAACAAGACCCTCCTCTGCCACATTTGTGGCCAGCACCATGGGTCCCTCCATGTATATTCTTTGGTTGGTGGATCAGTCTCTAGGAGTATCAGGGGGTCAGGCCAGTTGCCACTGTTGTTGCCTTTCTGGGGATGCAAACTCCCTCAGCTCTTTCAGTCCCTTCTCCAAGTCCTCCATCTGGGACCACACACTCAGCCATACTGTTGCTGTGAAGTGACTCTTGGGTATTACAAACTTTTGGGCTAATAACCACTTAAAAATGAATACATACCATGTTCATTCTTTTCTGACTGTGTCACCTTGCTCAAGATGATATTTTCAAGATCTATTTATTTGTCTGCAAATTTCATGAAGTCATTGTTTTTAATAGCTGAGTAGTATTCCATTGTGTAAATGTACATTTTCTGTATCCATTCCTCTGTGGAGGGACATATGGGTTGTTTCCAGCTTCTGGCTATTATAAATATGGCTGCTATGAATATAGTGGAACATGTGTCTTTATTACATGTTGGAGCATCTTCTGGGTATATGCCCAGGAGTGGAATATCTGGGTCCTCAAGTAGTATTATGTGCTTTTTTCTGAGTGTCCACCAAAATGATTTACAGAGAGGTTGTATCAACTTGCATTCCCACCAGCAATGGAGGAGTGTTCCTCTTTCTCCACATTCTAGCCAACATCTGCTGTCACCTGAGTTTTTGATCTTAGCCATTCTGACTGGTGTGAGGTGAAATCTCAGGGTTGTTTTGATTTGCATTTCCCTGATGACTAAGGATGTTGAACATTTCTTTAGGTGCTTCTCGGCCATTTGAGTTTCCTCAGTTGAGAATTCTCTGTTTAGCTCTCTTCCCCATTTTTTGATAGGGTTATTTGTATCTCTGGAGTCTAGCTTCTTGAGTTCTTTGTATACATTGGATATTAGCCCTCTATCAGATGTAGGATTGGTAAAGATCATTTCCCAATCTGTAGGTTGCCGTTTTGTCCTATTTACAGTGTCCTTTGCCTTACAGAAGCTTTGTAACTTTATGAGGTCCCATCTGTCAATTCTTGATCTTAGAGCACAAGCCATTGGTGTTCTGTTCAGGAACTTTTCCCCTGTGCCCATGTGTTCGAGACTTTTCCCCACTTTCTCTTCTATTAGATTCAGTGTATGGGGTTTTATGTGAAGGTCCTTGATCCACTTGGACTTGAGCTTTGTACAGAGAGATAGGAATGGATCAATTCACAATCTTTTACATGTAGACCACCAGTTGATCCAGTACCATTTGTTGAAGATGCTGTTTTTTTTCCACTGCATGGTTTTAGCTCCTTTGTCAAAGATCAAGTGACCATAAATGAGTGGGTTCAATTCTGGGTCTTCTATTCTATTCCATTGATCTACCTGCCTGTCACTGTACCAATACCATGCAGTTTTTATCACTACTGCTCTGTAGTACAGCTTGAAGTCAGGGAGGCTGATTCCCCCAGAAGTCCTTTTATTGTTGAGAATAGTTTTTGCTATCCTGGGTTTTTTGTTATTCCATATGAATTTGAGAATTGCTCATTCTAGGTCTATGAAGAATTGAGTTGGGATTTTGATGGGGATTGCATTGAATCTGTAGATTGCTTTCGGCAGGATGGCCATTTTAACTATATTAATCCTGCCAATCCATGAGCATGGGAGATTTTTCCATCTTCTGAGGTCTTCTTTGATTTCTTTCTTCAAAGACTTGAAGTTCTTGTCATACAGATCTTTCACTTGTTTGGTTAGAGTCACACCAAGATAATTTAGATTGTTTGTGACAATTGTGAAGGGTGTCATTTCCCTAATTTCTTTCTCAGCCTGTTTATCCTTCGAGTATAGGAAGGTTACTGATTTGCTTGAGTTAATTTTGTATCCAGCCACTTTGCTAAAGTTGTTTATCAGCTGTAGCAGTTCTCTGGTGGAATTTTTCGGGTCTCTTAAATATATGATCATATCATCTGCGAATAGTGATATTTTGATTTCTTCCTTTCTAATTTGTATCCCTTTGACCTCCTTTTGTTGTCTGATTGCTCTAGCTAGAACTTCAAGTACTACATTGAATAGGTAGGGAGAAAGAGGGCAGCCTTGTCTAGTCCTTAATTTTAGTGGGATTGCTTCAAATTTCTCTCCATTTAGTTAGATGTTGGCAACTGGTTTGCTGTATATTGCTTTTACTATGTTTAGGAATGCTCCTTGAATTCCTGATCGTTCCAAGACTTTTATCATGAAGGGATGTTGAACTTTGTCAAATGCTTTTTCAGCATCTAACAAAATGACCATGTGTTTTTTTTCTTTGAGTTTGTTTATGTAGTGGATTACATTGATGGATTTCTGGGTATTGAACCATCCCTGCATCCCTGGGATGAAGCCTACTTGGTCATGGTGAATGATCGTTGTGATGTGTTCTTGGATTCAGTTTGCAAGAATTTTATTGAGTATTTTTGCATCGATATTCATAAGGGAAATTGGTCTGAAATTTTCTTTTATTGTTGGGTCTTTGTGGGGCTTTGGTATCAGTTTAACTGTGGCCTCATAGAATGAATTGGGTAGTGTTCCTTCCATTTCTATTTTGTGGAATAGACTGAAGAGTATTGGTATTAGGTCTTCTTTGAAGGTCTGATAGAAATCTGCACTGAACCCACCTGGTCCTGGGCTTTTTTTGTTTGGGAGACTTTTAATGACTGCTTCTATTTCTTTAGGGGCTATGGGACTGTTTAGATGGTTTATCTGATCCTGATTTAACTTTGGTAATTGGTATCTGTCTAGAAACTTGTCCATTTCCTCCAGATTTTCCAATTTTGATGCATAGAGGCTTTTGTAGTAGGATCTGATGATTTTTTTAATTTCCTCAGAGTCTGTTGTTATATCTCCGTTTTCATTTCTAATTTAGTTAATTTGGATGCTGTCTCTGTGCCCTCTGGTTAGTCTGGCTAAGGGTTTATCTATCTTGTTGATTTTCTCAAAGAACCAGCTCCTGGTTTTGTTGATTCTTTGTATAGTTCTTTTAGTTTCCACTTGGTTGATTTCAGCCCTTAATTTGATTATTTCCTGCCTTCTACTCCTCTTGGGTGTATTAGCTTCTTTTTTTTCTAGAACTTTCAGGTGTGCTGTCAAGCTGTTAGTGTATGCTCTCTCCAGTTTCTTTTTGGAGGCATTCAGAGCTATGAGTTTTCCTCTTAACACTGCTTTCATTGTGTCCCATAGGTTTGGGTAACTTGTACTATCATTTTCATTAAATTCTAGGAAGTCTTTAATTTCCTTCTTTATTTCTTCCTTTACCAAGTTATCATTGAGCAGAGCATGTTCAGCTTCCATGTGTATGTGGGCTTTCTGTTGTTGTTGTTGCCATTGAAGACCAACCTTAATCCATAGTGATCTGATAGGAGGCACGGGATTATTTCAATCTTCTTATATCTGTTGAGGTTTGTTTTGTGACCAATTATAGGATCCATTTTGGAGAAGGTACCGTGAGGTGCTGAGAAGATGGTATATTCTTTTGTTGCAGGATGAAATGTTCTATAGATATCTGTTAAACCCATTTGGTTCATAGCATCTGTTAGTTTCACCGTGTCTCTGTTTAGTTTATGTTTCCAAGATCTGTCCATTGTTGATAGTGGTGTGTTGAAGTCTCCCACTATTATTGTGTGAGGTGCAATGTGTGCTTTGAGCTTTAATAGAGTTTCTTTTATGAAAGTGGGAGCTCTTGCATTCGAGGTATAGATGTTCAGAATTGAGAGTTCTTCTTGGTAGATTTTTCCTTTGATGAATATGAAGTGTCCTTCCTCATCCTTTTTGATGCCTTTTGGTTGAAAGTCAATTTTATCCAATATTAGAATGGCTACTCCAGCCTGTTTCTTGGGGCCATTTGCCTGGAAAATTGTTTTCCAGCCCTTTACTCTGAGGTAATGTTTGTCTTTAACACGGAGGTGCATTTCTTGGATGCAGCAAAATGCTGGGTCCTGTTTATGGATCCAGTCTGTCAGTCTATGTTTTTTTATTGGTGAGTTGAAACCATTGATGTTAACAGATATTAAAGAATAGTGATTATTTCCTGTTATTTTTGATGTTGTTTATATTGTTTGTGTGGCTATCTTCTTTTGAGTTTGTTGGAAGATTACTTTCTTGCTTTTTCTTGAGTGTAGTTTCCCTCCTTGAGTTGGCATTTTCCATCTATTATTCTTTGTAACATACTGTGCAAATTTGGATTTGTCATAGAATATTTTGGTTTCACCATCTATGATTATTGAGAGTTTTTCTGGGTATAGTAGCCTGGGCTGGCATTTGTGTTCTTTTAGAGTCTGTAGGAGATCTGCCCAGGATCTTCTAGCTTTCATAGTCTCTGGTGAGAAGTCTGGTGTAATTCTGATAGGTCTGCCTTTATATGTTACTTGCCCTTTTTCCCTTACTGCTTTTAATATTCTTTCCTTGTTTTGTGTATTTGGTGTTTTGACTATAATGTGACAGGAGGAATTTCTTTTCTGGTCCAGTCTGTTTGGCGTTCTGTAGGCTTCTTGTATATTTATGTTCATCTCTTTCTTTAGGTTAGAGAAGTTTTCTTCTATAATTTTGTTGAAGATATTTACTGGCCCTTTAAGTTGGGAGTCTTCCCTCTCTTCTATACCTATTATCCTCAGGTTCTGTCTTCTCATTGCATCCTGGATATCTTGGATGTTTTGGGTTAGGAGCTTTTTGACTTTTGTGTTTTCTTTGACTGTTGTGTCCATGTTTTCTATGGTATCTTCCGCACCTGAGATTCTCTCTTCCATCTCTTGTATTTTGTTGGTGATGATTGCATCTATGACTCCTGATTTCTTTCCTATGTTCTCTAACTCCAGGGTTGTCTCCCTTTATGATTTCTGTATTGTTTCTATTTCTGTTTTTAATTCCTGAATGGTTTTGTTCATTTGTTTGATTGTGTTTTCCTGTAATTCTGCCCATTTGATTGTGTTTTCCTATAATTATTTAAGGGATTTTTGTGTGTCCTCTTTAAGGGTTTCCAGTTGTTTGCCTGTGTTCTCTTGTATTTTTTTAAGGGAGTTATTTACTTCCTTCTTAAAATCTTCTATCATCCTCTTAATAAGTGATTTTAAGTCTGAGTCTTCCTTTTCTGGTTTGTTGGGGTATCCAGGGCTGGCTGTGGTGGGAGATCTGGGTTCTGATGAAGCCAAGTAGTCTTGGTTTCTGTTCCTTGTGTTCTTGCCCTTGCCTTTCGCCATCTGGTTATCTCTGGTGTTAGCTGGTCTTTCCGTCTCTGACTGACTTGTCTTTCCTTCAAGCCCAGATGTCAATATTCCTGGGAGACCAGCTCTTTCTCCTGGCTGTTCCTCAGTCCCTGAATCTGGAGCCCTCCTTCAGCTGGCTCCTCCACACAAGTGGGCTGTTCGCTTTCTCCCTTCGCTGTTTGTCTATGGAGGCCTGGTGGCCCAGGCAGGGGTCTCCCGCCATAGGTGGAAGCAGGCAGGCTCTTACCTCCCGGCTTTTCCTCAGTCCCTGTGTCTGGAGCCCTCCTTCTGCTGGCTCCTCTACACAAGTGGGTTTCCAGAATTTTCAATGCTATCTTAAAGTTAGAGTCTTAGGCTGGATTTTATCCTGACTATGATGAACCCTGGCAGCCTTTTGATGGAGTCTGAGAGTGGGGTTTGAGTGGAATTCTCAGTCCCTGGCAACCTGGCTACCTGGGAATCTGATTTCTGTCTTGGTCTGTATCAAGTGTCTTCCCCATGTTCAGAAGTTGCAGGGCTAGCTCCAGGAACCCAGGCACTCTGTTGGCCCACACTCCCTTAGCAGCTCAAACATGGGAAACAACATACAGACTTGGAGAAGAAGACAACTGTTCAAAGGCAGAGCAAGGGACAGCAGGCTGAGCAGATGAAATGTTTACACAGCAGGTGAGACTCTCCGCTCAGCTGCCAGAACCAAACAACATCTGTTGTGGTCCTGTGGGGCCCAAAGGTTCTCATCACCTCCTTGTCGGAAGCAGTCTGGGAGCCGGCCTGACTGTGTCACCATCTGTGTGCCAGGGACTCCAGCCAAATGGCCTGGCACTGGAGGGCTTAATTTCTCCATCCAAGTTGCATCAAGAGAAGCCTTGGAACAGATGAGAAGCCTTCTCTTCACCCTCGCCTACCTGATCTGTCCCAATCTCACCGGAAGCATGCGACTGCTAATTTGCCATGTTCAAGAACCCATGGAGCTGCTTTCCACCGATACCCTCTGTTCTCCCATGCCCCCCTCCAACCCTCAACTGCTGCTACTTTGGAGCCCAGACAATACTTGACAAGAAGCTGAAGAGCCAAGGCTGCAGTTTTGAAAATGATGCTGGGCAGTGGTGGCGCATGCCTTTAATCCCAGCACTTGGGAGGCAGAGGCAGGTGGATTTCTGAGTTCGAGGCCAGCCTCTTCTACGGAGGGAGTTCGAGGACAGACAGGGCTATAAAGAGAAACGCTGTCTCGAAAAACCAAAAGAAAAAGAAAAAAGAAAGAAAGAAAAGAAGAAGAAAAAGAAAAAGGAAAAGAAAAAGGAAAAGAAAACGATATGGGTTAGCTCTGTCACTTTCTCTCAGAAAGGCGTGCATGGGAGACCTCCCTCTGGGCCTCTGCAGGCAAGACTTCACTCCAAGTCTCAGATGATGGTGTGTGTTCCAGAGAGAAGGAAGAAAAGGCATCACCCCATAATAAGCAAGGAAGCTGCATCCACCTTCATTCATGCATAGCCCCCTCCCTTGCCTCTCTAGATGTAGAACTTGGCCATGCAACCTCAGAATCACCAGGGGAGCGAGCGCAACAGGAGCTTCTTACACCCTCCTCCACCCCTCAGTCTGCATCTTAACAAGACCCCGGGTGCTTTGTTTGGAAAGTCGCCCTGCCCTGTGGCTGGAGATAACGATCATAGGTTTTATTTTATTTATTTATTTTTTTATTTGACAGACTATGGTGTAAGCTGGGGCACCGTCTCTCCTAGTTTTGGCTGATTCCATTTGGATTCTTTCCATGCATGTCTGTCTTTTAGGGAGCTTCTACAGTAGTAGGTTCTGTATTGTTTTCAAAGGGTCTCCTTATGTTCCATCAGTTTCTGTTCTCACCTCTCCTCTATTTAATCCTCTGACTTTAGTTCCCACCTTATCCCCTTATAACTCTGTGTTCATCCCAGGCAAACACAGGTAGGTCTCTGGGTTCTAGGTTAGCTGGTTCTACAGGGTACGCTCCGGGACAGCCAGGTCTCCATAGAGAAAGCTGGTCTTAAAAAGCAAACACACACACACACACACACACACACACACACACACACCCCAATATATTATATTTCCTCATTTTTCAAGCCCCCTGCCCCCTTGGCTCCTTACTAACTACCTAATCTCGGTGGATATTCAGAATAAAACACATATATCTGAAGCTGAAAAGATAACATTCACATATAAGAGAAAACAAGCCTTTTTATTTTCTTGTCTTTCTTGGTCTGGGTTTACCTCCCTCAGGATGAGTGTTCCCAGCTAGACCCATTTACCTGTGAACTTCAGGTTTCTTTTGTTTTGTTTTTATTTATTTTTTTCTACTTTATTCACATTTCAAAGGCTTTAAAGGAACACCAAGTTGAAGGAAATTGCTTCCGTAAAATCACCAAGCTGTAAAAGGGAAAGGGAGGAAAATGCTGACACTTCTGAGACAGAAGAGCTCTGCACCTTAGCTGGTAATCTTAGCAGTGTTACTCAGAGGTCTGTCTGCTCTGTCCAGCCTCCCATTCAGAGACAGGAGAAGAAAATGTATGCAGGCCTCCTATTCCTCACAGAACCCAGCAAAGAGAGAGGGGGATGTTTCCAGTAACTCCCAAGGAGCAAGGAGGGCCCTGTCCTCACTGTCACCTTCTACTGCAGCCAGGAAACAGCCAGTGGAGACCATTTGGAACTTCCCCTGTCACTCAGAGCCCATCAGAGTTTAACAACATGAGAAGTACTTTTTCTAAAAATCAACTCCAGAGTTATCATTTCAGTAGACTGGGGAAATATACAGCTCTTACATTATCACTGAGTAAGAAAATTCTGTAACAATCCTAAATTTCTGATTCTCTCACCTTCTCTCCTTACCAGGAAAAATAATAACAATAAAGCAGTGAGGTGTTGTTTATTCATCTAAGGAGCAGGGGGGCACCCGTGCCTAGCACAAGGCCTGTCTGCCTCCAGCATACAGTAAGCTGTTATAAAGGGGCCGAGAAACTGAAACATCTTTGGGAGAATTCCCCCAGAAGGGGAGAGAAGGCCTGGGAGGGAGGATGCAGAGAAGGGGCTAAAGTAAATGCAGGATACCTCACTCACCTGCAGGAGGTTCTCGTGGATCCTCTTCCGGGTCCTCCAGTTCTGATTCTGGACTTCATAGAGTTTACAGTCTGGCTCTGTTATTTCAGCCATGCAGACTCAGGAATGTGGAATGTGGTGTATAGTGTGTGTGTGTGTGTGTGTGTGTGTGTGTGTGTGTACTATATATGTATATACATATGATATATGTTCATGTATATATATAATGAGTGGGTATGTGTAGTGTGTGCCATGCATGTATAATGAGTAGACATGTGCACAGTGTATGCGTATGTAGTGTATAGGATGTATGTATGGAGGAGGTATAGTACACTCTGTGTGTGTGTGTGTGTGTGTGTGTGTGTGTGTGTGCACCCACGTGTGTTCAGTCCTGCTCTTCACTGTGAGTTTCTCAGCAATGGGCAGTAATAAGAACCGTCAATGGACCCCAGTAGTTGTGCTTTCGTGTGCATTGCAAGCAACAAAACAGTCTGCTGGCCAGAATCTACAAACAACTGCTTCTTCTTGATACTTTCTTCTACATAGTATTTTTTAAGAAATGTTCCAATTTGTTAAATACTTTAAAATCATGAAATTTCATCTCTCTATTTTAAAAACATCCATATTTCTGGCTTTCTTTGAACTGAAGAGTGTTGTGGGAAATATTAAAAAACCAAACCGGAACATTCCCACGCTTGTGCTGTCAACTCTCTGCCCCATCGGGCTGGCCAGCTGTGAGCTGGCAGGCAGTGGCTGCCCTGTTTTATCTCATGGAGACTCTATGACTCAGAGCTCCACAATCTCTCCACCCAGCTCACTAAGCTCCCACTGACGGGTAGCTACCAAGCCAGCCCCATGTTTCAAAACCCCCACAGAGCTTTGTGGGGCACATCAGGCAAACCCATACTTTGCTTCTGTACCTTTCTGTCTGGAACCCAGACAAGCCGCTGTGTGAAGGAAAACACAAACTCAGTCCAGAAACAACAGTAACTCAATCTCTGGGCACAACAACTAAAATCCTAGTCTTGTAAGCCATATTAAAACCTGATTCCTCCAGTGTTGAATCCTTGCGGCTCAGCCATTGAAACCAGGAGACACTAGTAGCTACATCTCGTCCTCATGCTGTCCCTGTCCAAAAAGAACCCTCTTTCTGGTCTCCTCTCTTCCCCTCCTCCTCCTCTCTTCCCCTCTCCAACCTGGAAGTCCCTCCTCCTTGCCCAGTGATTGGCTCCTTTATTCATTAGGGGATTGGTTCACAAGAAGTCATGTGAGTACGTAACTCACTCCTTGTCTGAAGCCTTCCCAAAAGAGCAGAATTAGCATCAAAATACAAGCAACCCCAGGGCTAACTACAGCAGAAGAGCTGACATCTTCATTTCCATATGGCATCAGTAAGCTACGGTTGTGGGCACGTTCCCCTCTAGATGCCATCTCTAAACCCTATCACACCCAGCAAGCAGCTAGGTGACTCTTATCAGAATATCAGATAAAAGTAAGGATGGATGCACTGAGAGGAAATGAAGCCCATGTGGGTAGACTCTGTGGTTGCTCTTCAGTACAGCGTCAGCACCAGCAGCAGCTGCCTGCAGCATCAGCACCAGCCAGCACCTGCCTGCCTGTGGCAATCCCTGTAGAACTCAGCATCACTGTCAGCCTACCTGAGCAGCTCTGTGGCTCCAACCAGTCCTCAAGGATGCATGCACTTCCCAGCTTTTCTGGAACCACACTCTTTGCCCTGCTGCTCCAGGCAATTTCCTTCTGAGAACAAATAGCCATGCTGTATTTAAGGTTCTCCACAGAGTCTCCCAGACCCCATATTCTCCTCTAACTTTCTGAGGTTACCTTCAGCCTAAATTACTTTCCTCTTCCATTATTTCAAATGCCATCTGAGATAGGTTTATATGTAAGTGCTATTCCCCTGCAGAATGCTAGATTGACTTCAGCTCTTGCTTTTCTAGATGCATGTGTGCACCATGTCTGACATTGTTTTTCTCATTACCAACACTGAAGTAACTAGTCCTATATTTGGTATGTGGGCATGAGTCTCTTTATACACCTGAAAGTGGAATTATGAGTCACAAGACAGCGTTTTGTGTTTTATTGCCAGTTCTTCTCTAAAATAATATCATTGCTACAGCTTTCTGAGGAGCAATATACAAGAGCTTCCTTCTCCTGTCAGCTTTTCCCTTAATATTATAGAGGCTTTTAACTTAGGCCAATACAAGGGTGAAAAGACATCACAAGTTGTTTAAATGTTCACTTTTTAATTACTAGTTAGCACATTTTAAAATATATATTATATACAAATATATATTGATATTTATAGAATTGTATATAGCTATTGTGTGTGCTCACACATGTGCATGCACACCTGTGAGTGCAGGAGCCCTGGGAGGCAAAAGGCATCAGATGCTTTCTAAGAGCTGGAGTAGTTACAGGTAGTTGTGAGCTGCCCAATGTGGCTGGGAAACGGACTCAGATCCTTTGCAAGAGCACTACATGCTCTTAACCACTGAACATTTCTCCAGTCCCAGGTTGCAAATCTTTCCACATGTTATGGACCCAACCATGGGATTTCCCAGTGTCATGCATTGCCACATATTCTATTAAGTTAAGAAAACATTTTTCATCTATGCCCAATGGTACAAGTCTTTGATCCCCACACTTGGGAGGCAGAGGCAGGTGGGTCCCTGAGTTCAAGGCCAGTCTAGTCTACTGAGTGAGTTCCAGGAAAGCTAAATCTACACAGAAAAACTCTATCTCACACAAAAAAAGAAAGAAAAGAAAAACAGAAAGAAAGAAAGAAAGAAAGAAAGAAAGAAAGAAAGAAAGAAAGCAGGCATTTTTTGTTCATAATTTAGTAGGAATTCTTGACCCTACTTTTGATTCCTGAATTTCATCAAATATTTTTCTGTGTCAACTAATAAGGTCCCATAGTTTGTGACATCATCTCCTGTAACCTATTGAGAATAATTTAATCAATAGATTTTAAAATCGTAGCCAAAGGCAATGAGTGACACATACCTGTAATCCAAGCAATCAGGAGGCTGAAGCAGGAGGACTATAAGTTTGAGGCTTGGAGACTTTGTATACATATATATATGTATGTATGTATATGTATATGTATATGTATATGTATATATATATATATATATATGTTACGCCATGCTAAACTAATTTACTATTTATAAGTTACACTTTTAAATTCCTATTCTCCAATGAGACTAGCCCAACATTTTCCACTTTCCTATTCCTTTTCAGTTACCAATGAGATGAGTTACACACTTCTTCCTCTCTAAAACTAGTTGGATAATAAAGGGATTATTTCTTCCCTGAAGATTTGTCAAGGCTCATGTATAAAAGCACTAAGGATGTGTACTGGTGAATGTTTAGGTGTGAGTAGTGACTCAGCATCTTCACTTGTTAATGGTATAGTTGGATTCTCTCTCTCTCTCTCTCTTTACACACACACACACACACACACACACCACAGAGGGGGGGCATCTTGTTAATTTATTGTTTTCTAAAAATCATCCACTACATTATATAAAGATGAACACCATAATGTGACATTTAAAATTCCTGCATTATTTGTAATTGATAACTTATTCCCATTTTACATATCTTTCTAATTATCTCTATTTCTCCATCTCCTAGCCCCTCCCTTCCTCCCGCCTTTGTAATGTTTTTATTTATACACATCATCACAAAGGTCAACTCTGAGGAGTAATTTCTTCTGATGGAATGTTAAAATTATGACTGACGGTGATATATGGGTGGGGTGATTTATAAATGCATGGATTTGGGTATAAGTGTGCTACAGGAAAAACAAACAACCTGCATCCTAGTTCTCTAATTCCCATTCTCCATGAGATTTTCCACAGAATTGCCATTTTTATCTGCTCACTTGTTCTGTTAGCAGTGGTACCAGGTATTGAACCCGGGACCCCAGCTCAACACCAGGCCTTCTTCTAGTTAAACTCCTCCAACACCTCGATGGGACATTTTCTTAACTCAGACCAAAGACATGAGTGTTGTAACTTCTAATCCAATGAAGCTCCATAACCAAATCCTAGAGAGTCTGAAACTTGACTCAGGAAGATGACAAATAAAATTTCATAATTCACAAATTACCTTTCTCTGTATCCTGAACCATATAATTGCTCTATTTTATATATTCCGAGCAGATACTTAGATCAAATCATGCAAAGAAGAACATATGTGCCTCTTTACATATACCCGTCCATGTGTTTCTGCCATGCTGAACGTCCCCAAGGTTGGCCTTGAGCCTCTTTCCTAACCTGACTATTCATTGCCTGCTGTGCTAAAGGCTGCTCTATCGTAGTCTTACTGTTTCACAGAAACCAGAAAGAAAACAAGAACAAAAAGACAAAAAGAAAGAGAAAGACGGCTGCCCCCAACACTCCTTGCCTGTGACAGTCTTCTGGATCTAAACCAAAATTCTGTTTCCAGCAATGGATGTTTTCTCTCCTGACGCATCCCTGTCCCAAAATGAGCTGAGCATCAAATATCTTCCTCTCAGGAATGTATCATCATTCACCACCCATGTTTTCCTGGTCAGAAAGAAGTAGTTTCAGTCTGTGATATACAACAGCAATACAGTTCTTGCCTAGCATGACCAAAGCCCTAGGTTCAATTCCCAGTGTCAAAGAAAGCAGGAACTGTGGAAGGGGAGACAGTGGGGAGGTAGAAAGGGAGGGGGGAACAAAGTATTTTCCTCAAGCCAGGTTTCCTCAGAAAGAGAAGTATGAAATATGCCTCTAACTTACTTCACAGAGCCTAGCATTGGCCCTGGCTCTGGTCACGTTACCTCCCCTCACACTAAGCCTGGCAGTGACAGTCATAGCCTCATAGCCTCAAGTGGCTCAGATTTGTTCATCCCTACAGCAGCAGGGATGTAAATGGCTCATCAGCTTTTCCATCACCGTGGCAGCTGACACACTGGGAATAGTTAATCTTCATCAATAACTACCAGTGGCACAGAAGAGAGGTAAACATCTCAATCTAACAGCTTACACAAGGTCACACTCAACTGTCACTTGAGCCCATTCCATTCAGCAGCAGTTCCTTCCAAGATAATCTGCCCACAGCCAAGACCCACTTCTCTTCCACAGACTCTGCTCTCCAGGACAAAGGGTGCATTCTGCCTGGACTGGGCTAGGAATGCAGATTCTGCCAGGACTCCACTGGGAATGCAGATTGTTAAGCATTCCCTAAACCAGCTTGGTGAGAAGTTTCTGTTATCATTTCCAGAGGCAGCAGGAGAGCAAGCTGAGACAGATCCTGACTTTGAAGCTGGAAATAAAATCACTGAGTCACAAATGCCTCACGCACACTCTCAATGGCCCATCCATCTATTACAAAAACAGTCCAGGGTCATGTCTGACAGCATTGAAATACTCATGTTGGAGATATATCTTCATAGTGAACATCCTTCTAAAGACTGAATGAGATGGAGAACACTACTTTAAAATACAGAGTGAAGAAACTTGGCCAAATGCATGAGAAGTTTAGTGAATCAGACACAAGGGTCAATGCACAATGGTTCCTGGTTTTCCTGAATCATCTCATAATCATCTCATAAAAGCCTCAGATAGGGCTTTTCAGGTTTACCCAATCTCTAGTCATGAACTGGGGAGGAAAGTCTGATCAATAGTCTCTCCATCTAAACTGACTTGGTGGATAATCTTGGCCTCTAATACAAAGGGGGAGCTGTAGTCTCTCTTCAAAGGCCTCTCTTCAAAGCAATTTTGTACTTTCTGAATTTTCAGGGCTCTGTTTTCCTAAGTATTTTATTAGTCTAACTAGTTATCCATTGACTTTTTCCGCCATCTGTCCCATCAGCAGGACCTAACCCAAGCCTTCCTCACGTGCTTTCTTTTATGGAGTCCAGCCCTCTTCCCCAATTGAGTCCAGAGCTGTGAACCTTTTCCCTTTGACCCAGAGTGGAACTTGGTTGTGAACAGGCCTGATGTGGGGGAAGGCATCCACAGTTCTAGTCAAACTCTACCCCCTAAATGTGTTAGGTAGAAAATACTCCCATTAGACATAGGCTGCCTGTGCCACGGGTGTGTTTTGTCCCCATGAGATGTTAAGCTCAGAAGAGTGTGAATACCCAATCAAACGTTCTTGCATATAGTATGGTCCTCTGTTGGTTTCCAGCCAGTTAATTTTGTTTAGTCCATCTATAATATCTGTGGTCATACCCTAATCATTAAAGGCACGTTTTAAGCTTGGTGGAGAACCAAGTCTTACGTACATTCCACAAGTCTGACTGCTCTTGACGCTGCTACACATTCTGAAGTAAGGAAGGGGTACATACATATACAGGTAAATTATACCTAGCAGCTCACCCTCTCTCGGGCCCCAGCCATGAAAACAACAAAACTAAGCACTTGTTCCTTGGTAATGCAGGTTTATATTATGATTCCCCAAGTAAGAGGATGGAACATAAACTGCATGGCCTCCCAGCAGCAAGGAACACCAGCCAGGCATTCTTCATAACGATGGCATTTAGAAGCCGTAGAAGAGACATATAGAGACGTAACAGTGTGCTGAGTACAGGGAGAGCTCATTTCTTGGAGCAGATTTTAAATGAATTAGAAATGTATTTTTGCCATCTGCCACTGCTGCTCTTGTGAAATTTGGGATTCACAAATGGCAGTTTTTGTAACACTAACTCTGGGACTTGAAAATTCTACAGCAGGATCTGTAACCTGATGGAGATATTCTGGATTGCTTTGGAAAACTCTGGAGCTCAAATATAAGCCTGCTTTCTGTAGGGCTTCCCCAGCATCTGACAGATCCGAGGCAAGCTTCTTGGGGCAAAGAGGAGAGCTGTTTCTACTACGTATTGTAAAACACATGAAAAACCCTTCAAAACACTTCCTGTTGTGTAGACAGCTTCATTGTGCAGCTAAAGGGACCACTGCCTGAGACTGAATACTTCAGAATCCAAGGATACCACGGATGAGGCAGGAAGATGCATTTTCATATTCAGAGAGGTAAACTAGCATCGCTATAATCAAAAGGAGAAAAAACTAGGAAGGAATGGTCAGTTCAAAACTCTGAGCACCCAAACAAGTTCCACTGTTTTAGATTCTTTGTTTCTAGGCTTTGAAACAGGAAGAACAAAAAGCGATGGAGACCATGCTCTCTAGTCATCTGCCAAAAGGTCATATTCAGATTCTAAATTTCTAGAACATTCTATGTAGCACAAATGCTCTATCGCTCCACACAGAAATACCTGAACCTCATTCTGTTCCTTCTTCCAGAGTAATTGGCACCTGTGCCAAGGAACTTGGTGAGGTTGAGTGTGTTGGAAGCCCCAGAACCCAGAGAGGACAGTAGGAGCTTCACGTGCTTCTGACCAGGCCACTATCACATGACCATACTCCCTACAAAGGAATGTGACCTATGGTCACATAGATCAAAACACAGTTCTCCATGCTAATGAGGTACCTAGAGGCCCTGAGAGTTAGCCAATAAGCTTCCCTTCCCAGACATTCCTTCCTGCAAAAGGTATTTAATCTCTGGCCCACCCTGAGGAAGTGGTATGCACTCATTTTCCATGATGAACAAGTAATGAACAGTTTGGAACCAAGGACTGTCCATCTCATCAGGAACAGCTATGGGGAGAATGGAGAAAGCCTCTGTCTACAGAGCCACACCATCTAAGTCTCCCAGAGAAGGCCTCTGTCTACAGAGCCACACCATCTAAGTCTCCCAAAGAAGGCCTCTCTGTGCTCCTGGACTCACAGAAGCTAAGCAGGAGTTCCCCCCGCCACTCCCCCCTTAACCCCACCCCAGGTTCTTCTTCAGCCTGCCGGCGGCCTCTTCCATTCTCAGCTCTTCCAGAGACTTCCAGCAGCATCTGGATGTCTATGAGTCTAAGAGACTCCTCATCACAGGCCCTAGGACCCCTGATCCCCTGTTTCCACTCTTCTGCGTGGTTACCAGTGATGACTGGATGCCCAGGAGTCAGGGATCCCCAGCTTCTGCCTCCCACACCTTAGGCTGCATTTTCCCGCCCCCTGAGCAGCATGTTGGCTCATCCCTCGAGCCCAGCACCCACCAGCAGGCATAGGGTAAATGCAGTCTAGCATCTCCATGTTTCTGCTACATGGTTGCATTTCCACACCCCGGGGGCAAAACGCAAAGCCACAGCGCCAAGCCTACAAAGATGAAATGACAAGGTAGGGAAGGAACCAGAATGGTGGACAGGGCCAAGACAGAACACATTGCTTAGTGGACACAATAAAAACAGGTCTCAGCCAACCAATGCAGGGCTCCTCATACCTGAAAAGTTCATGTCTCTTTCCCAGGAAAACACACTGACCTAAAACCACCCAGCTCATCTGTTCAGACCCCTGAGTCACCACAGGAGTCAGCAGCAGTGTGTGTGCATGAACTCTGAACATCTATTTTTTTACAGAGGGTATAATTGCATTACCTATCACCATGAACCCACTTTCTAGATGAGAACACTGAGTCTTAGAGAAGTCAAGTAATACCAATGTCAGTAAGAAGGACATGGAGCGGAGTTTGCCTCAGATTCCATGCTCCCCCCCCCTTGTATTCTAAAGTTTCACTCTTTCTGCCTCAGAAACGTTGTGTGACCAATTGTCATTTCATTGCTCCTTTTTTTTTCTTTTTTAAGTAACTGTAGTATTCAGCTTTACTCTAGGTCTCTGGGCTATCTAGTCTTAGTCACCCAGTCAGTGTTGGGTATGGGGTCTGTCTTAGGGTGTTATTGCTGTGAAGAAACACCATGACCAAGACCATTCTTATAAAGGTAAACATTTAATTGGGACTGGGTTACACTTGTAGAGGTTCAGTCCGTTGTCACCATGCTGGAAAGCATAGCACCATGCAGTCAGACATCAGCCATGGTGCTGGAGGAGAAGAGAGTTCTACATCTTGATCTGAAGCCATCAGAAGGAGGCTCTCAGAAAGCACTTTCCAGAAGGTTTTACCTCAGTGATGCTGGTCTCTCCTTAATCACTACTAATATTTTAGCTCCAGCTAACCAGCATCAATTGTCCCAGTAGTCCCTTCTATTTTTGACACTAAAGCCAGAGCCACATGGCCAAAGCTGCTGCGTTCTGCTGCTTGCTGAGGCTGGAGTATGACCTCCTTGTTCCATTGCATCTTCATGAGCGTTATGTTCTTGGTGGGGTTTGTTTGTTTGTTTGTTTGTTTTTCAGAGCCTGTGCTTGGCTGGCCTGGAACTTGTTCTGTAGAGTTAACTTGAACTCAGAGATCTGCACGGCTCTGTCTTGTGACTGCTGGGACTAAAGACATGTACTATTGCACCTTGATCTAAGCTTTTCTTTACCTGGGACTTGCTCAGTACTAGGCTGGCCTTGAAGTCAGAGATCTACTTGTCTCTGTTTTCTAGGACTAAAGGCATGTACTACCTTGCCTATACCTAAGCTTCTTTAATTCCTTTTCACAAAATCTTTATAAGTTCTGGATTATAATTCATTCCAGGTATAGTCAAGTTGACAACTGAAATAGCTATCACAGTTTCCATCTTGTGAAGTGGGCCTTAATCAGATATTGGATGGTTATTCCATTGGTTGGTGACACCATTACCATAGTATACCTTGCAGACAGGACACCAGTGTTGACTAAATGGTTTGTAGATGGATTGGTGTTTACATTTCTCTCTTGGCTGCGTTGTAGAATGCCTTTCTGTACCAAAGACTACAGAACATAGGTGTGACGGGTCTGAGTAGGCATCAGCTCAACTTCCCCATGTTCAATGAGTTGTGTAGGTGTTTTCTTAGACTATGGGGCCTAGATGTCAGTTTGGGGAGAGCAACCTATTGTCTTGGCAACAGCCTGGCTTGTTTGGAGATTTCCATGGGACCCCTTTGGCCAACAACTCACTTATAACCTAATCCCTGTATTAGAAACTTCATTTGGTAAAAGGAGATATATAGTTGGGGCTCTGCCTCCATCATTTGGAGCTCTCAGTTAGACTGTCTTCACAATGTATATATTTTAGGAAGCTTGTACTGTATTACATTCCCATACTGCCTCAAATGGCACTCAGTTTTAGCTGTCTTTTCCTACATTCCCACCCTCATCCCGCACTTCTCTCCCCTTCCGCGTTCAGTCCTCCCATTCCAGTGCTCTAATCCTGCCTTGTCCATCCATACTTATGTGTTTGACTTCCTGTTCATAGGGAGATCCATCCTCCACCCTAGTTTCTTACTCCATACCTCACCTCTGTGATTCTAGAGATTGTAGCTTGATTCTCACTGACTTCACAACTAATATTCTTATATAAGTGAATATATACCATATTTATCTTTCTGGGTATGGGATACCTAATTCAGAATGAATTTTTTCTTGTTTCATTCGTCTGAAAATTTCATGAAGTTATTTCTTAACAGCTGAGTGGTATTCCACTGTGTAAATGTACCATATTTTCTTGATCCATTCTTCTGTCAAAGGACATCTAGGTTGTTTCCAATTTCTGTCTACTATGAATATAGCAGCAATGAATACGGTTAAGCAAATTTCTCTGTGGTAGGATACACCTTTGGGTATATGCCCAAGAGCGGTACAGCTGGATCTTGGGGTATCTTGGCTCCCATCCTCCTGAGGAATCACCACACTGATTTCCATAGTGGCTGTACAAGTTTGTGCTCCCACCAGCAGTAGAAGAGAGTTCTCCTTACTCCATGTCCTCACTAGCATGAGCTGGTGTTATTGTTATCATTACATGCTACTGATCTTAGCCATTCTGACTGGTATAAGATGAAATCCTAAAGTAGTTTTATTTGCATTTCCCTAATGGCTAAGAATGTCGAACATTAAGTGTTTCTCAGTCATTTGAGTTTCCTTTAATGAGAATCCTCTGTTTGATTCTGTACACCATTTTTATTAGGTTATTTCTTTTCTGGGTATCCAGTTTTTGAGTTCTTTATATATTTTGAATATCAGTACTCTGATGTGTAATTTGTAAAATTATTTTCCCATTCAGCAGGCTGTTGCTTTGTCCAAATGACGGTGTCCTTTGCCATGTAGAAGCTTTCAGTTTCATGGGGTCCCATTTATTTGTTGTTGACCTTAGTGCCTGTGCTACGTGTTCTTAGCACGGGGTCCTGTTCTAAAGGTCTTTCCCTGTTTCGATGAATCCAAGGCTCTTCCCCACTCTCTCTTCTACAGAGTCAGGGTATCTGGTTTTGTGTGGAGGTCTTTGTTCCATGTGGAGTTGAGTTTTGTGCAGGGTGATAAGTATGGATCTTTTTGGATTTTCCTATATGCAGCCATCCAGTTTGACAAACACCCTTTGCTGAAGGTGCTGTCTTTTTGCCAGTGAGTATTTTGGCTTCTTTATCAAAAATCTGGGTTTGGGAAGATTGCAATGGTAGGTGCTGACCTCTGGTCTTGTCTTTGCTGATGAGTTTTCCATTCTTTGGTTTCAGTTGCTATTGGTCCAGCTCTGAGGAAAGTGTAGTGTCTATGTGCTGCCTGATAGGACGTTCTTCTGGGATCCTGATGGGGATGGCCACTGCTTCCCTGGTTGAAGTGCCCTATGGGCTCCCAAGGAGACACCCTTGCTTCTCTTTTGCAAAAGCAAACAGACTTTTCTGAAATAGTCTGGGGCTACTTTTAAAGTGTTGACATAAACTAGAGTTTCAGATACATCACCCTCAGTAGTCAAAGAATCTGACAAGTAACTCTATCTCATTCAAGAAGAAACTTGGGTTCCCGAAAATTGTGCAGTTTAGCCGGGTTTATGTAGCTGCAGTGTGGCAGAGGCAAGATCTAAATCAATATGGGAAAGTCATGAGCTAACCAAGAGCTGGAATGCTAGCCTTGTCTTTCTTCCTTATCTCACTTGTTCTTTGTTGATTTTCTTTTTAAGACCTCTATGAAAGTATTCTCCATGAAAAATTTCCACTATCTTACCACTCTGAACAGGTGGCCATTAGGTTGTGAATTAAATGAAATTACTGTTTAAACCGGTATGCAAATTTACCTTTAAAAGCAGGAAATGTGTTTAAAGAACCGGCTACAATAACATTCTGCTTCTGGAACTATGAGCTTTGCAGTGTCAGCTGATCAGCCCTTGGGAACAGATAATGATTTTGTCCTGGACTACTGCACAGCCAGAAAATTTGGTTTGACCTTAGGGTGATGAATGTGTGTGATTTAGAACTGAGGACTGATAAAGAGGGGAAGGTTTATGCAAGGTGACACACGCGCGATCGCACACACACACACATACAAGATAGCCATGGTGTGATATGACTTGCTATTTATAAATCGATTGTTTGCTTTTCATGACACACTTTTCTAGACTGACATTTATTCTGCTTATTAAAAAATTCACACTCATCAGTTATTCTGTAGCAACAATAAAATATATTTCATGTCCAGAGTCCTGTTACACTGGATTTATTTCCATTTCAGCATGGAGTAAAAATATAGCTTTGATTTGTTCTTTCCAACTCTGTTGAATGTTTTATCACCTAGACTTTATGAATTTCATACTTGAAGATATTTTAGTTACATTTCTGGGATTCCTATCTATTTTAACACACACAAAAACAAATATTAGCATAATTCAGACTAAAAATTAATCAAAATACTTTTCACAAAAAAAAAAAACCAAATTATTTCGCAGTAAATGAAATATATATATATGTTTATATGCGCACATAATATATGTAACAAAGTAGCAGGGACACGATAATGAGCAGGACAGACAAGTCTTTAAGGAGACCACAGAACATACAAAGGCAGTTGAGTTGCGTGCCACGTGGACGAATGCACGTGGGGAGGGAGAGAAAGAAAAAGGAGGGGGGGAGGGAGGGAAGAAAGGGGGGATGGGAAAAGAAGGGAGGGAAAGAAAGCACAGTATCTTATCAGATCTTTATCCATTTCTTAGTTGAAACAAATTCTCTTAACTCATTATCATTATCTCATCTTTTTCGTCCACCTATCTGGTCAACCCTGGAAAAACGTGAAATAGTAGTTAAAATACAGAAGGTTTTTCCAGATTCTTTTTCAAATCTAGATGTCTGCTTACAAACTTAAAAGTCAAAATGGTTCCTTGAACTAGTTTGTTATATGAATATTGAATATGAGTGTCAGAGAGCAGAGGAGATTTTGAGACATTTTAAATTGGTTTTAAACCCCAAAGAATGCCAACCCAAATGATACTATGACACAGTCTATTGTTCATTCCTTGATACATCCCTACTTTGTGAGTTCCTGCCCTCTGCCTTGCTCTGTTTGGGGCGCAAAGGACAAAGTAGTAAACTACAGTGTCACGTTCCATAGTCTTGTGGCATTAATCAGCTACCAAGACCGTTCAGGGGGATACGTTATGGGAGGTGGGAGGACGGTGAATGGCAAGGGACTCTCTTTAACATTAAACAGGAGTTCTCAATGATATGAAGGAGCAAACCATCTTCAGGAAGAATATTACAGGTGTAGAGATAAACCAATCACAAAAGAGGCGACTGAGTAGAGAGAGATGTGTGGCTGCTGGCCACTGTCATGGAGGAGTGGAGGAAATGAGGGTAGAAAGCACACAAACTGAAGCATCCCTGGTCCAGTGAGTTTGTGTTTTATTCTAAATGTGAGTGGGAGTTATTGAAATGTTTTTTTAAAAGCAGACTTGGGGTGAGGGGGAGGCTGGAGAGATGGCTCAGTGGTTAAGAGCATCAACTGCTCTTCCAGAGGTCCTGAGTTCAATTCCCAGCAACCACATGGTGGCTCACAGCCATCTGTAATGGGATCTGATGCCCTCTTCTGGTGTGTCTGAAGAGAGGGACAGTGTACACGTATACATAAAATAAATAAATAAATCTTAAATAAAAAAATAAAAATAAAAAGCAGACTGTGTTTTAGAAATTGAAGTTAGGAATGTGACAGTGCACTAATGCTTGGGATAATGAGAGTGGATCCCTTGCCACTCACATCAGATGGCATGCCATGGCACTGCCTCCTCACTTCAACTTTCCCTTTGTGACATAAAGATGGCACTCATGATGCTTACTGCATCGGTCTCTCCAAGCCTGCTGTACAACAGCAGTGGCAGTTCATTATGTCAATATGCTGATTGGTCTAAACTCCTTTTGCCACTAGTCTTGTAGTCTTAAGAAGGGTTTTGTTGCTTTCTGTGAGCCCAAGAAATTCTATTTCTCTAGAAATGTAATTTCACTTTCTAGTAGGTTTTGGCTTTGGTTTGAGGGTTTTGGGTTTCTTGTTTTGCTTCTGTTTGGGGTTTTGATTTCTGGAAGCTAAATGCAAACAGACAGGAACACACACATACCCCAAGTAGAGGGAAGGACATTTGAAAAGTATCATAAATATTTGAATGGGAATATCCATGTTTTGTGAGATCCATTAACTGCTAAAGATGAGATATTAAATGGTTCTATGATCCATTGGACCTGTTCTGAAGGCCCTTAGAAAACTGTAGGGAAAGTGAGTCAGTATTCCAAAAACAGTGAGTCTGGCAGAGTGGTTCATTTCAACCCTTGATAATGACAAATCTGATAAGCAGAATAATGGCTCCCCAAAGATTCCCACATTCTTCTTATCAGGCATATCAGTGTTGTCTTACAGAGCAAAATGGAATTATGGTCACAAATGGAATTGAGGTTGCTGATCAGCTGACACAAAAATTGTCAACTTGTCCTGGATGATGGCAGTAGGTACTGTCTTGGTTCGGGTTACTATTGCTGTGATGAAACACCTATACCAGAGAAACTTTGGGAGAAAGGGGTCTATTTGGCTTACACTTCCACATCAGTGTTCATCACTCAAGGAAGTCAGAACAGGAACTTAAACAGGGCAGGAACCTGGAGGCAGGAGCTAATCCAGAGGCCATGGAGGAGTGCTTCTTACTGGTTTGTTCTCCATGGCTTAATCAGCCTTCTTTCTTATAGAACCCAAGACCATCAGCCAGGAATAGGACCACCCCTTGTAGGCTGGCCCCTTCCCTGTCAATCACTGATTTAAAAAATACCTCACAGCTGGATCTTATGGAGTCATTTTCTCACTTGAGATTCTCTCCTTTCAGATGACTTTAGCTTGTGTCATGTTTACATTAAACTAGGCAGGACAGGTACCCTGAAATCACAAGGTTCCTTACAAATGGGAGGAGTCAGAAAAGATTTGCTAGATGACAGGCATGCAGAGATCTAATGCTGGTAGCTTTAAAGGTTGGAAGAGGCAGCCAAGACACTATGGAAAGGAAAGACAAGGGAATGGACTGTGTTCTAAAGCCTCTCAGAAAGCACAGCTTTGACAACACAGCTTGATTTTAGTGCATAGAACACTGGGTCAAGAGCCTTCAAACTGTTGAACGATTATATGACAAAGGTGTATTGTCCACTACACTGGTGGCAATTTGTTAAAGAAGCAACTGAAGATTAATGCAGCAGATAAAAATAAAGCTTCCACTTTGTGGCATAAACATGGAAGGCCAAGACTATCGAGATGAACACAGAGTCACAGGCTTGGAGTCTCACAGAGAGGTAAATACTCATCCATAAAGCTCTGATAGACATCCCTCTGCAGAACAGAAAACAAAACAAAGATCTTTGGAACCAACATCCATAGCCAGCAGCCTGTCTAAATTAGTACAGGAAACAGAAATTTTTTTGATTGATTTCTGTTAAGTTTAAAAATATCTGGGCTAATGAATACAGATGTTGATTAGGGATATATTTTGCTCCTAATTTTAGGGGTCTATATTTCATAACCATTTAAGCTGTCATTTACAGCTCATAAAATCTAAAGGACAAACTATCCTTGCACTATTCTTTCCCCAGTTTCGTAAGTGACTTTCAGTAAATCTCCATGGATCTTTACGAAGAGCTGTGTCGGTGCTCATTCTGTGCCCTGGCAGAGTTTGGTCTGCTAAATGTTTTAGAGGAGAAAGTTAGCATAGGATGTCTTCTTAAGTGGCTATTGATATTTAATAAGACATTTCAGCCAATACCTCTTCCACAAAGTCAACACTGCTCCATTTGTCTGTTGTGTAAGCCAGTTAAGGGAGGATACCAGTACCTGACTTCAGTGTAATCATTGTGAGGTCAGCCTTCATCACTCTCTGAAGTTTCTCACTCTTTGGATAACTTCAATGTGTGCTCATCACCTCATTCACATCCAGCTATGAGCTCTGTATCTTTCATGATACCAACACGACATGGTATTTCATGAGTCAGTGAATGATGGAAATATTTGAATTATAACAGAAATGTTAAGCAGTAGATTGTAATAATTATGGTCAACCCCTAAGCTTTGATTTTGCTGGTTCAAGTTTGGTTTTATGTATGAATGTTCATACATTCAGAACTTCTGTAGTTATACATTGTGCCAATGTATATGTATGTAGATTGCCAAGATTGTCCTAATATGTATAATTTGTCAGCATCAAATATCAAATGATTGAATACTAAATTATTAGTTCAAATACACTGAATTCAAGGACCCAAAAAATATTTCAAAAGAAAGCCCCACATTTAAGTAGAGATTGCTTCCCATTGTACTTCTCAATGACTAATTTTCATAATGCATCTTAATTGAAGACCCTCCTACAGCAGGGCTTTGGCACTAGAAGGAAAAGGTCAAGATATCAGTCAGTCAGAGAAACTCAAATTCTCAGCCTGATAAGGAAATCAAGACCAGAAATATTCACTTCGCTTTCGTTCTCAGTGGTGATTTACCCTTACTCAGCATTTTTTCATTCTGTTTGTTTGGTTGCGTTTTTTCCTGGACTACTAGAAAACTGGAAAGATTTCATAGGAAATACCAATTGTGGTTGGACCTACAAGCTCATCCATAGATGTGACATAAATGGATGATCCGAATGCTAGACAGTTCCAGACTGAAGTTCCACATTACATCCTAGCAACAGAAACATTGCCTCGCTCCTTCCTCTACTCATATTTATATGATAACAGAAACTACCTCTTATTAATTTTGTGTAATTCCTTGAATTTAGGGTGCAATTGCCAGCTGGTATTTTGGGTGACTTTTATTCTATGGGTAACAAAAAATTAATAATGTTAATTATAATAATATTAATTAATCAAGTAGAAATGATGATATAATTGATTATATCTGTTTCACACAGACAATAATAATCAAGAATTAGAATAGAGGTTGTAGATCCAGGGTAGAGCACTAGCCTATCATACATCAGCCATCGAGTTTATGTCCAAAACCACAAAATTTGCAAACGGGAGTGGGGCAGGAGGGAGTGTATTGAGTAAAACTTCCAGATCCTAACTTATCCAGTTGAACATGATAATAAACAATTTATGATGTTACCTAAACATCACATTGAGAAAACCAACTTTTGCCAATATTTGACATATTCTGATCCTCATCTTTGTTTTGCATATGTAATCACAGATGGAGTTAAGTATTTTACATGAAATTGATTTAACATGAACACTGTGAGCACAGTAACTCAGCCATGCAAAACCCTGAAGCTGAGGGTTTGGGGTTAATGATTCACTGATTTTCTTTTTGTCCCAAATTCATTAACTGACAGCTCCTTTCTCCAGCACTCCCCTTCCTTTGCACTGTCTTGATTTCAGCCTTGAAAGTTCTTTTGCTTAAAGGGGAAGAGTAGCAGTTTGAAATAGGTTCTAAAGATGAGTGATCAACATAAAATCCTATCAGGAAAAAAAGTTCTCACCCTGATACTTGTTCTTGATTGACAACTTTGACTTCTTGGGTATACCCTGTTCCCAGATATGGGAGGATTTTTATGGGACTGTCACAGACCCAGTGGAAATACAAAGGCATTCTGGGCAGTTGCACCTGTTTGCTTCAAAGTCATCACCTCTAATAGTGTTTAAGGGGTTTTCCAAAAGCAGCCCTGGGCCCGAGACCTAGCTTGTCTGTCTTTCAGTTTTATACTTCAAAGTCTGTTTTTATTAAACAGGGATTATTTTCTCGTGCAACTCATGAGGATTTGCATGTCTAGCAAAGACTCACATATGTGGAAAGCTAGGAGTGGTCCTTGCCTCCTGACGGCTGAGGTGTTTCCCAGACTGAGGCTACAGGCTGAAAACACCTTGCTATTGAAAGCTGACTACTCACTTGTCTGGCACAATCAGCTTTAGCTGACATTATGGAAGCCAAAGCATTCATTAAACTATACCTACACAAAGCTCTTACCAAGGGGAGCCAGAACAGTCCCCTGCTCATTCACTTTCCAGTGCTGCTGACCTTCCTAGAAATGTATATGAATAGATTGTTTCTTCATGGGCTCATGAATAATGTTTCTCAGCCCACCTGAAAAACTTCATCAAATAGTAACTACTTTTCAACTATTTGATGAAAAGTTCATCAAATAGTAACTACTTTTGTACACTAACCATGGACCTAGAACGGGGCCAAACCAATGGAATTCCGAAGGTATATTTTCCATATATTGGCTTTTGACAAACTTTTTTTAAACACTTCAGTCACAGAGTCCTTTCACTTCCTTTATCTCTTTTGTAATCTGCTTGGCCTGATGGAAGGGTAAGTGCCTCCTCCGTACCTGTTTGTGCTCAAGTTCAAGAGACGACGAAATATGGCTTGCATGTCAAGCAGGGATTTTCTGGCCATCATTTTTTGGGCCCTGTGTACTCCTCTGCTGTGGAAGCACTAGGTCGAAGGCTCAAGTCTGAAGGACACAGGAAGAGCTGCAGGCCGGAACCTAGCACTGATGTTAGAGGCTCAATGTGAAGGTAACAAACAACCCAAAAGCAAACACAACATCAGGTACATTTTAGCAAATAACAGCAAGACACAGTATCAGAGCTACAAAAAAGACAGAGCCCAGCTCTGGGAAAAACTCTGATACCTCAGAGTTGGTTAGCCTACCATCTGAAGCAAAACTGAGAATCCACATCTTTATCACCTTTTAAACAGTATAGTATAGCTTTCTTCTCTACATTGCTATTGTCACCTAATCAATACTGAATAACCCATCATCATGATCTAAGGTGGTAGGACTTCATCTCTTCCTTTGTAGGGCTTCTCATGAGGGTGTCGGAGTTGATGGCATTAGTAGACAATGCACTTACTTTCTTCTTTCACATTATATTATAATTAATCTCTGCTTAAAGAGGTGTTTTGCGTTTGGGCCATTTTATCTTTAAGGTAAGTTTCTAGAAGTAGATTTGCTGAGTCAGGGCATATGCACTTTGCTGGTTGCTGCCAAATTCCCTTTCACTGGTGGCCTTTTCAATTCACATCAGCAATCAGAGTCAAGTAGTGTAGAGTATAGAGCAATGTTGAGGAGCAGAGCAAGGATTTGATGGGCTGCAAAGCTGGGTGTGGCTAGTTCCTGTCAAATAGGGGACAGTTCTCGGTGAATCCGAAAGGATGCTGGTGTGAACTATGTGTTGAAGGGAGAGAGACACTTGCAGAAGAATTAACAAGAAACCAAGCACTAAGTGAGATAGGACCCTTCATCAGTGTGGAGGGTTCAGCCATGATGCTGGTCTTTGAGCTTCTGCCAGCATTACTCAACAGACTGGAACCATGGGCTAAGAAGAGTAAACGATAAAAGCTGTGGGACAGAAGAGCTTGAGAAGTCAATGATAGATATCATGGACCAGAGAAGAGGGAGGCTGGAGAGAGTGGAGATTATGATAGGAGGGAGCATTTTCAGAAATTGAAATCTTAAACATGGCATATTGCCAGAGAAGAAAGCAAGGTTCTAGACTGATGAATTGGAAAATTGACTTCATAAGGTTGAGAAGTATCAGGAAGTTGTATTACATAAACATGAATGTTCCCTGAAAATAGCATTGAAGGTAAAATATTTGATAAATGGAAGAAATTTATAGTATTATTTAATATTGGTAGATCCTGTTGTCTAATTTATAGTCAAAGTGAAGTAAATAACCCAGTTACTTCAAGAGAAGCCGTACGCAGCAGGGTTTTAGGAAGTAATGTGGTCCATCAGCCTTCTTTGTGTTGCTATAGCAAAATAACTTAAGCCGGTGCTTTACTTTTAAAAACACTTTTGTTTGCGGTAGTGGAGAGATGATTCCCAGAAGCTAACAACTGTCTGCAAACCCCAGTTATACACAATCTGACAAGATTCTGGCCTCTGAGGGCTCAGCCACACTTGCAGGCAAAACACTCATATCCATAAAATGAAAATAAATAAAATTCAAAACAATATAAAATTGGTCTTTAGCTCTGGAGCTTTGTGGCCATGGTTCCAGATCTTGAAGGACCAACTTAGCTACACCACATCATGGTGGATTGTGTTATGGCAGAAACGTGTACATAAAGTAGTGATCATAAGGCAGAGGTTGAGGTAGGAACAGGCTCTTCTGTAGCAACTCAGTCTCAGGAGAACAATTAACTTGCTCTGTAAAATGGATATCAATTCCTTTCGAGGATGACATCCCAATGATGTCCTTCCCTTCCTCTCAGACTCTCTTAAACGTTCTACCCCCTCACATCTTGCCACGTCAGGAACCACAACCCAACCCACACCCTTTTAGAAGACAGATCATGTCCAATCCCTAAAATATAGCTCCTGGATGTTAGTTGTATAAGCTTTGAACATTTAGTACGGTATTACTGACTTGTTCTGTATTTGACCTGTGATGGCTGGCTAGTGAAGAAAATCAACATGCCCCTGCCCCTCTGTCTTATTTTATATCCATCAGTAAGAGAGATATAGTAGAATAAATCTCACCATGAGTAGAAACATCAGAAGTGGATTGTTCTGGTAACTTCTCCATTCATGTCTAACTCTAAAATTCATGTCTCTGTAATTATGGAATTTTTAATATTGGCACGTGTTCATTATGCAAAGTGATGGATTTTTAAAATTTTTTTGGTTTACTTTTTTTAAAAATTTATTGTCTCAGGGGGGAGGTTAGAGAGGTGAAAGCTGATTCCCTCCTTCCACCACATGGTCCAGGGATTGAAAGATCTGTCATCCTGCTTAGCGGCAGATGCCTTTACCCTGAGCCATCTTGTCAACCAATATCATTCTTCTATGTCATGTACTTGGCTCGTGATCACCACACATTGCCCTCTATTGTCTCCCTGCCCTTCACACTGGTTCCTTCCTCTCCCCAACTAAAGACTATAAAATTGAAGGAATGCAGAAAATTCTGATTATATCCATTCATCTAGGCTGAAATATTTTATTTAAAATTGCTTTCAAAATTGAGCACAGTGTTGAATGCCTAGTGTCTGCCCTCCCCAGCAGACTAAACAGAGGATCACCAAGCTCAAGTCTTCAGCCAGACTTAGAGTTATGAAGGCAAATGCTGAAACCCTTGGGTTGACCTTTCAAATTACTTGCAGTTTGTAGGTGACATAGCTACATAGGATGCTGGTTGCTTCCCTTCTTTTGAAGCTTGCATGGTGCCTTCTGATACCAAGAAAGCTAATTATTAGGTCACTCAGGTCAGTTCCAGCTCAGGATTCCCCGGGCCCCAAGTCTGAAGCCCACAGCATCTTCAGCAATAGAGACTTGCCTTCCAGCTCTGGGGAAAACCAAGGGCAATAGTCTGTAACATCTGTGGAGTCTCTTGAACAACACTGACCAACAACTCCAAAAAGAGCTTTTCATGCCTGGTACTGAGGTGGTTTATTAGTAGATCTTTGGCTCTTGGAGGGAACACTGTCAGCCCAAATGAGAAAAGTTTATTTGAACTATATGTGTATATTAATAAAGACCTAAGTGTATTACAGTTATTTTTAGATGAATAGTTAATAGTCTGGCTCCTTTTGACTTTTTGGGACATCCTTGCTGTTACTTTACCCTCTTCCTCCTCCTTCTGTCTTTATCTTTCTTACAAGTAGTCTTCCCCATGGAAGACAACACCAATTGATTATCCAATACCATAAAGCCAGCCCTGAAAATGTGCATAAAAGTGACATTAGACAGACTGAACAGGTTATATTTAGAACTATACATGTGTATACACATAAATGCATGTAAAACATGTACATGTATATGCATGTAAAACAAGTAGTGATGAAATGCATTCGGAATGGTATAAAGAGGATTTAGAGGGAGGGAAGGGAACAGAGGGTCTTTAATTGTTATAATCTCTAAAGTAAAAGAAAAATTAAAGCAAAAAAGGAAGGAAGGAAGGAAGAAGAGAAAGAAAGACAGACAGACTTGTGGGAAATTATACCTGTTCCTTGATATAGAATAAGTTTTTAAATTACGGAATATTCCGAAATGCTCAATGAGCCTAAATCTCTAAAAGGATTATTTTCCCAGGACTCATGAGTCCTCAGCTGTAGCTGTAGAGCTATTGACAATTGATGGACTCTGAGGAGGAAAGTCAGGGATTTTTATTTTAAGGGTATAGCCTTTAGGAGAATGACTGTCTTTAGGGCATGGTCTTATTCTCAGGAATAGATGAGCAGCACAAATTAGCATTGGTGTATTGTTAAATGTATTAAAAAGACAGGAAACACAAAATTAGGAAGGAGTGGGGAAGGGAGGTGGATCTTGGTGGAATTAAAGAAGCAAGTAAGAGGGCTGGATATCATCAATACATACTGCATGTATGTATAAAATTCCCAAAGAATTAATAAAATATTGAAAAGATGCTCTTCTCCAGGAAAGCTAGAATTCAAAAAAGCAGGTATTCCAAATCTGGATCAGACAAATAACACAAAAGTTGTTCTCTGGCTACACTAGGTTTTGGAAAGAAAAGAAATATATTTCTTTATTCAATGTAGGTATAATTTTATTTAACAAGGATTTAGTTTTGTAGAGTACATGGATGGATAAGGCATAACGTTTTTTATTTGATACTATATGCCTGTAAGACCGATAAAATGTGGGAATATAAACAAATAACTACAATCCCCAAACAGGTTAATTCCCAGATGAATCATGAATGTTAAAAAGTATGCGTGGGTTACTTATAAAAATAGTCTGAGGAGAACTGTATAATTAAAAATTTTCTACTTCTCATTTTAAACTTTTATACCAACACTTTCCCATTATTCTATTTTTATCTAAATGATTTGCTTTGCATACATAAGATGGCCATGTCACCAGTTATTTTTTCCAGTTGATGTGTTTACAGGTTAGTATTACTAAGACCTATAACTACTGTACTATTTTTAAGTGTGCACAGATAGTTTTAGATTCTTTAAAATTCAGTTATCCAAAGAAGCAAACTTTGTATACAAGATTAATTTCACTTAATTTTTCTGCTGCCCCCTGAAATGATCTTAGACATTTTGAAATTGAATAAGAGGAAAAAACACAGGTCCAAACTAAATTAGTTTAGCTGGCTACCTCTATGTATCTTTGGTACTTAAAAAATATTAAATTAATCCTCATCAATGCTACCATAGTACTTTGTATAAACTTATGCTGGAAAATTTATCATTTCATAGTGTAATTTGTTTACTTTAACTGTTTTTCCAAATCTAGGCTCTAGAGAAAAAATCTTGTCTCATTCACTGCTGTAGTCCTTATACCTTGCATAGCTTAGACGGGTAGGCAGATAGATGGACAGGTAGGTGTGTGTGTGTGTGTGTGTGTGTGTGTGTGTGT
>JADRCH010000109.1:2081499-2111566 GCA_019843965.1 Rhynchomys soricoides | reverse complement strand
TGTGTGAATGTGAGTGTGTGTGTGAATGTGAGTGTGCATGTGTGAATGTGAGTGTGCATGTGTGAATATGAGTGTGCATGTGTGAATGTGAGTGTGTATGAATGTGAGTGTGCATATGTGAACGTGAGTATGTGTGTGAATGTGAGTGTGTGTGTGTGAATGTAAGTATGTGTACATACTGTCTGTGTAAAAGATTTTAATTTTTTCCTTTCTTTTCTGTCTGGTTCACAAATAGTTAATGAGTTCCAAACCTCTCACCTGATCAACTAGAGGTCCTTGAGCCAGAGCGGAAGAAACCAGTGCTTATAAAAGCACAAATAATAAGATTATAAGACCAGGGATCATCACTCTTTGGCCTTGTCCAACTCTGTCCTGTCCAGTACTGTTTCCCTAAAGGATGAGCATCAGCAAGCCATTCCTTGTTTAACAAGGCTCCCTGAAGAGTCAGACTGGCTGAGTTCAGCAACTCTCTGTGCCTAATGGGATCACAGTAGCGTCAACTGGCAACTAGTAGTGAGAGTACTTGTAACATGGTCATTAGCAAAGCGCTGGGCGTGGCCCTGAGTCATTTGTCCATTTGCTTCCTTGTTGTTGGCTGAAAGTAGTGATGATACCCACCTAAAAGTATTTTAAAGAGATTGGTGTGAGCTAATGCATGTGTATTTGTCACTAATAATTCTCTCCTTTTAATTATTTTGTATATTAACCAAGCTTATTTGTGACAACTAAAGTCTATAACCCAACTCCGTGTGGAAGGCATTTCCCGAGCGCTGTGTGGAAGCCTCCTCGGAGCACAGAAGATGGCAGCTGGCTCTCCCCTTAAGAAATTACACAGGCCAAGCAAAATAACTCAGTCCGGGGACAAATCCATGAGGCGGTTTTATTACTCCTTACCCATTGCCTACGTGAGTGAGACAAAAGGAGGCATGCACCTGAATGTCGCAGCAACTATTCATTGCCTCAGCTCAGCTATGTCAAAAGTGGTAACAGGAAGGGGCACTGTGTACAAACAATGTCTATCAAATATAACCCATATACACCATGGGGTGTTCAGAGTTCCTGAGCTCACATGATGTTTAATCTCTACAGATTTATCACAGAATAATAGCATTATTATCATTACTTCTGTGCATGAGGAAACCTGCACACAGGTGGAGGATGCTGCTCAAAGACAAGCAAACAGAATGAAAGCAGTGTCCAAATATGGACACAGTTCTTCGGGAGCCCAAGGCCACATAGTTGACTGTTAGCAACACCAGCTCTCAAAGATTCATTCTTGCTATGGATACCTGTGTGGCCTAACCCTCAGTTCCATTTTATCAGAGAGGAAACAGCTGTTTAGGAGGAAGATTGTGGCCTTTGGAACAGGCTGCGTGCCTACACTGTATTTACTGCTGGTTTTCTCAGAAAAGCGCCATTTTATCTAACAGAGATAAAGCCTAGCAACCGGGCTAATTTAAGTACCAAAGAATGAAAAGGGGGTTTATCTTGAAAACACCCTCCAACATTTTCAGCAACCTGCGATGTGAAGCGAGGCCAAATTCAGAGTCAAAGTGAATATAAATAAAGAGAAGTTGTTTGTATCTTCTCTCCAAAGTATAGGATTTCTAAAGAAAAGACGCCTTTTATGTAACAGGAGAAACCTGCTTGAGTTTGGGGCAGAGCGTGATGGAACAGAGACACCTACTGGTGAGAACAAGCCTTGTGTCAGATCAATCAATTTGTTTCCAGAATGCGGTCTCTCGTTAATATTTCAAAATATTGGCTGGAGCTCTTATAATGGTAAGATCCAGAACCTTTCCCATAGGAAACTGCATTTGAAACACATCAGGGACACCCAACTATTCATTTCCTGACTCAAGCAGAGAACCTCCACACGCCCAGACAGCTGCTTGTTAGGATCCTGTTCTGCTTGCAGACTGGGTACATTGTCACTGGAAACCCTCAGGTCCACCTTTTAAGGCAACAGCATTGAATGAGTTCCTGCATTCAAAGGACAGTTGAGATGAAGCGCTACAAGCATTCACATCTAAGAATCCAGGACATTACAGGTGGATCAAGACACAAGCCTCTCATCAGTTTGGAAGTCCCGGGATCTGAGCCTATCCGGTTCAGACCAGTGGTTGGTTGCTGTCTCTCCTGGAAAGCTGAGGTGCTTCCTTGATTCTCCAGAGAGGACACCTTCCACCCAAACGTTCACGAGTGTGAAATCACTTGAAGTCTCGCCTTTCCTATCTCAGCATGTAGCATTGTGCTGCAAAAAAAACTGTGCTTTGCTGAGGTTTGACTTTTAAGAAAAATTCAGAAAGTCCAGGTGAAGAATAGGACATGCCCTAGATTGTTCAGGTCGCTGGAACAAGGTACTGAACACCGGGTAGCTTACAAACGGTGGACATTTATTTCCCGCAGCTGTGAAGGGTGCAGCTGTGTCGGGCACAGTCCCATTTCCTGCTTCACAGATGTCGTTTCTCTGTGTCCTTATTTGAAGTTTCTCAGGTCCCTTCTATAAGGGGACAGACCCTGTGCAGTGGAGTCCCACTCTTAGCAGCTAATCCTTCCAAAGAACCACATCCAAATACCTTGGCTGTAAAAACTTCAACATACATATTTTTCTTTTAAATTACTAGCATATGTTCATAACTGGGGTTCGTTATTACAATTTATGAATAGATATGTATAAATTGGTTCATGTCCACACCCTCCCTCCAACAAAGGATGGAATTTTGAGAAATGCAAACATTCGCATCATAGCAAGATGGAAGAAAATGAAGTTTAGGAGAGGCAAACGTTTTTGCTTCGGTAGTGACATCATTTTCTCTCTTGACCCATCTTGGATAGCCTGTTGATACTCTGTGTCATGGAGATACTCTAGTTTTGTATCTGTAGGACCAGCCCCTTTATGCCCTGCAGCAGTTCATTGATGGAGTGGGCCTATTCTAAGCCCTGGAACTGGGCTTGAGAGGTTGTCTGAGCCAGTCAGCCTGCCGGCTCTCCCGCTCTCATGCCCTCAGAGTTGGTTCTCCCACAACTCCCAAATCCTGGGCCAGTTCTGCAGTGTTGCCCAGGTGAGTGCAGCTGGCTAGGAACAGGATCTGCTGCTCTCACGCTGCCAGGGCCAGCTCTGACACAATGCCCAGGTGAGGAGTGGAGCCAGTTCCTCACAGTCCTCAGACATCAACATGTCCCTAGGCAGCAGCCCAAACCAGGGATGTCTGCCTAACCTCTGAAGGTAACAGACCCCTGCTGTTGTTGGGCCGTGTTCCCAGATGTTGCCCTGGGTAGCAATCACCAGCTACTCACATCAGGCTGTTCCTCACCACCCTCAGGTCCCCAGTTCTGCCTGTCTTCACTGTGCCCATACCTTTCTGTTTTTCTTTCTCTTCCAACCACTCCCTTGTTCCTCTTAGTGGCACCTGGAGTCTCTGAGTGTCTAGGATCATCTCAGGAGTGGTCTCAGGAGGGCTATGCCCCACTTGGGCATATGGTAGTGGCCAGGGTTCATCTCAAGCATGGTATGCCCCTGCCCAGGCCTATGCAGCATCCAAGTGGTGGTCATTTCAGGCTAGCTCCATCTCCAGGCCCCATAGCACTAGTCTGGTAGTCATCTCAGGATTGTTTCTAACCTGAGCATGCCCTCGTAGTCTTTTGCAAAGGTTGTCTGTCTCGGTCTCACTCGAGCCCTAGGTCCATCCTGGGAGCCCATCCTGGCCTGAACGATGCCAGACTGGTGGTTTTCTCAGGCTAATTCCCTGCCCAAGGCCCATGGTATTTATGGTGATCCTCTCAGGCTCGATTTTTTCACAGAACGTTAGGCTACTCATCATTCAGATGTTCAGAGGTCACAACACTGATCTTAGATACAGCATCTCTCCTCTCTGCCACCTACTGATGCACAGCAGCCATATCTAAAGGCAGTAAGGGTAGTATTTTTAATAGAAATATGTAGTCTGGTGCTTCCACGTATTCAAATGCTAAATTCTGTTTCCTGAGACCTGGTGGCCCCGAGACATGAATGCTCACACACACCAGCTTCTGTTCTGTAAACCTTGCCTCTCTCCCAAGTTATCCTTGATTGGTAGGCAGAACATTGGTTCCTGGGCTTGGGGTCTCAGGGAGAGACCACGAGGAGAGAGGGGAGGAAGAAGGAAGTAGACATGGGGTAGGAGCATCATGAGCACACAGCCGTGAGGGCTGGCCTGATGGAGTAGGAGTCGCCCAGTCAGAACATGGCAAGTCATATCTCAGGCGTCACCACAGGGGAGCCAAAAATATAGCATAGAAGGCTGGTATCTGCCCAGCTGGTACTCTAAAGCTTGTTATAAATCTAAAGGTTTCTGTGTCTTTTATCTGGGAACAATGTGGTCAGAAGTAGGGTAGAAACTCCTAAATAGATAGTTAAAGACAACAAGGGTGTGTAGCAACCCCCAAAATAATAATAACCATAGGAACAGGCCAGAGAGATGATTCAGCAAGTAAAGGCACTTGTTATGTAAGCTTGCCAACCTGTGTCAACTTACAACCACAACCTGTAGTTAGGCTCCGAACTTGGAACATTACAATCCTCCAACAGTCATTGAGTTCTAACCATTTAAACCAAAGAAAGCTCAGTATAAAGTGCAGTTCTTCCCAGAAGCTTCTGATCACACTTGAATTCCATCCTCATATGAACATAGACAGAGATGGGACTCCACCAAGTTATCCTCTGACTTACACACACACACACACACACACACACACACACACACACTTTAAAGCAGGAAAGATTCACAGCAGTTGAAGGACAACATGGGCTCCTTTTTTCAACTTTCTGTAAGTCTAGAGGGATGGGCAGTTGTGTAAGTGAACATATCACAGAAGAGACTGGATACAGAACCAAAAACTATACAGAGAGCGTGAGACCCATGAGAGCTTAGCCACTCCAGAAACTTAGTGTGGAGAGATAATAACTTGTTTACATTATGGGTTGGTTTTACACAAACTTCACAAGCATTTATATAAGGCTGGTTAAATACAAGGTTGGTGCTTAAAAAAAGAAGTGTGAGGCATAAAGCCCACAGTGAATTATTAAGCTGAGAAGGAAAAATTCCTTGTGATACTTTTTTTGGTTACTAAAATTGAGACATTGTTAACTCTTTAGCATGTGAGTAAATCAAACAAAATAATAAATTAAAAAATAAACTCATCTATGGCTAAGTGAAACCAGGAATCAAAAGGTTGAATTTAGTACCAAATATATCCTCAGCAGAATGAGAGAGAATAAAGACTATAATCAGTTGACTAAAAGCAGTCATTAATATGTGAGATATCACCCTTATTGTCACACTCTCAGAAAAAGAAAGCCAAAATGAGGTGATGTGAGTGAGAGGGAGTTGATTTGTGCTGTCCTCAAATGCACATATGATCATTTTGTTGAAACAAACAATTTCCAGAGTTAAAAGCTTGAAACCTAGTTAATAATTGACTCTATTTTAAATGTTCTTATTTGACCATTGTTTGTGTCATTAAAAAAGCAAGTATTTAGGTTTCTTTTGCAACAGAATTTTTACTTTCTTAATGAGGTCAAAATGGGAAGACAAAAGGAAAGAAAGGCAAGACACACAGACTGCCCATTTTATACCATTTATTTACATGATAAAAATGTAAAAAGACTGGTTTGTTCTACTAAGTTACTTTTTAGTAATATCAAGCTTACAATTTGACCTGATAGATAAACTCTTTGTGTTATAATTTAATGGATTATACTAATCCCAAATATCTTCATTCAAAATTCACTAGACAAGAACATAGTTATTGGATCAAGATATAATCCTCTATATTAATGGCATCAGGTTGATTGAACAAGAATTGTAGGCGAAGATTGCTGAAAAAAAACAAAACAAAACAAACAAACAAACCACTTGAATAAGAAAAAAAGAAAGTATCAGAAAAGGGTAGCAGCAGACATGCTGCATTGGAGACTTTAAACAGGCCTAAAGGGACTGAGGACTTGGCACCACAAGAGAATGAAGAGGACAAGAAGGAAGGAGGAGAGGAGGGAAAGAGAAAAGGGAGGGGAGAGGAGGAGATGAACAGAGAGCAGGGAGGGGGAGAGAAGAGAGGGAAAGGGAAGAGGTCAATGGGACAAGAAGCATACTAAATAATAACACGATGGGTAACTTGCTCCACACAGTGTTCCCCTGGCAAGTCTGGGGTGCCAGTATGCAACTGGGCAAGTGTGTTCTCATCTTCCACCTACCTAGTCATGGCTTTATAGAGAGCAAACCAGTGGTTCCTTTCAGCCTGCTTTGCCTTTGGATTTGGGTGTTCTTTGTTATCTGCCAAAGCTTCAATACCTAAGAGTCTCCCAACCATATCATTAGGATGAGAACTCTCAAGCAGGAAGACCAAGCAGCACAAGAATTGTGTGTTTCATATAAGTACGAAGTCATCGTGTGCCTGGCTTTGTTCTCAGGTCTACTTAACTCTAAGAAGCAAACACTGACTGCTTCAAAATAGAAAACTGGAATGAGGCTGATGCCATGAGAGGCTTAAGTGATTATTTTGTTCACTCATGCATTTATATAGAAAGCTCAAATTTTGTCTTCTTCAGCTTACTGTGTCAGAGCAAAGATTAAGGAGGTTTCTTGGCCGTGGATGACTGTTACATGGATTTGGATATGCATAACAGAGAACTTTGATGAGAATAACACATTCTTAATGGGCATCTCAGGGTTAGATGCTCAGACCTGGACAACATCTTGTAGAATTAATAGTAAGGAATTCTATATTAGCATGTAAATAATATGACAAGATGAACCTTCTTCATTTTTATTATGATTATCCAATTCTCTAAAGCTGCACTTCTCCTAAAGAAGGAATGCCCTGTTGATCCGGTCTTCCCTGGTCTTTGCAGCGTCCTAGAGGTTAGTTAAATGTGTTCATGATTGAACATACATAGCAGCCTTTGCAGAGGCTAGTTAATATGCTTCCTCTGGATGATAGCAACCAGGTTCTCAAAAGATTCCAGTTTTTATGTGCCATCTTAAAATAATGTGTTAGACATGTCCTCTGCTTGCTTGGAAGTGTCAAATTTTAGCTTCCTGGCATATGCAAACCTGGAATGGCATTTGGAAGTCCTTGATATTCAAAGCACTGAGCCTTGCTCAGTAGTCAGTTCTGTGAACAGCAGCCATTAGCACAAATAAAAGCATCTATTTGTGAAGAACTAACATGGAAATGGCTTGTGGTCATGTCAAGGGCTTTCCCATGATCCTTCAACACAGCTCTGCAGAGCAATTCTGATCAGCATCATCAACTTTAAGGGACAGAGCCTCTGTTTGCATATATAGCTGCATGTATCTGTGTATGTGTATATGCCTATTATTTTTATAATTAAAAGAAGCAAATTAAGTTGCTTTTGTTAGAAATTTTCCACTGAAAATGTTTCCTTCTTTATGTAGTTGCCTAGTGCCTTTGGCACTGTCTGGGAGACAGGGCTACCAAGTCTGTGGCAAGATGAGGCAAGGTGAGCCTGCCCACCTAACTTGCCCTTAGCAATGGACCCTTAGGAACATCCTTGGAGTTCTAAGGTTCTACAAACCATGGTGGGAAGTAATTCCCATCCATGAAGATCAAGAATAAAAGCTCTGGATGATGCAGTTTTTAAAGTCCTCCTTATTTAAACTGTGTCTAGACTTATAGAGAAAGCTCCCCTCCAGTATCAGAAACAGTAATAGGTGTTCATGGAGTTCTACTTCCTATACGCAAACGATTTGTGAGATGCTGACACACACATGATAGCCCTGTCACAGCCTCTAGCCATGCTTCTAAGCATGCCTAACCTGTAGTCTAGGGAATCTATAAGGCTCACAGTGGTTTGAGATCACCAATGGCTTGCCACTCACAGGTTGGGAAAAAGGCTGCTCGTTCCACAGACAACCACCGCAATGTTTTGGCACGACCTACCCTTACTAAGGGTCAAATAGACAATACCTAAGGACCGACAATACATTTTTTAATTTAACTTTTTTTTTTACTTATTCACTTCAGATCCCACTCACTGCTCCCTCCCAGTCGCCCCCTCTCACAGTCCTTCCCCACACCCCTCCCCTTCTCCTCTGAGTGGGTGAGGCCCCCTGGCTAACCCCTACCCTGGCACTTTAGGTGCTCTTGATCTAAAATCCATTTATCTACACAATAGCATAATAATTTCTCAGCACCTTTAACTTATCACCATCTTAACTTACCAGCACCATCTTTGCCAACTATCCGTCAGACAGGAAATTAATATCTAGTATTAATATATAAAGAATCACAAAATTAAACAATTGAATTATCCAGTTTAATCAATAAATGTGTTAATCTGAATAGATACTTCTCAAAAGAAAAAATACAGGTGGTCAGTAAATATTTTTAAAATTCTTAGCCATCAAATTTAAAACTACTTTGAGGTTCCATCTCTCTGCAGTAAGAATGTCTGTCATTAGGAAGACAAAAGACAACTAAGACTTTTCTGGGTATGAGGAAGAGAAATCTTTTTCTCTGGTATGGAATTGCATAGCCACTATCAAAGTCAAGGCAGAGGTTCATCAAAATGCTAAAAGTAGAACTACCCCGTGAAGTAAGTCTAGCACTCCTGAGATCTACAGGAGAGCTCTAAACCAACTCACCACAGGGCCACTTACGTCTGTCACTTACTGAGGCACTAAGTCACGATAGCCAGAAATGGAACCAGCCTACTGTCCATCACAGAAGAATGGGTGAGGAAAATGTGATGCGTATGTACAACGAAGTCCCCTCAGTCTCAAAGAAAATAAAGTCAGGACATTTTCAGGGAAACAGAACCCCGGAGGATCCATAGTTGGAGCAATTATGTCAGACTCAGAAGAATACTGTATGATTTCCCTCGCATGCAGAATCTAGATTTCAACGTGAGGTGTTAGCGACCAATAAAGGAGAGGAAGAGCCCTGAGGGGGAGGAGAATCTGGGGAGGAAGACAATGGGATTCATGAAAGGACTGTGTGTAGGGAAGGAGAGCCTCACCTTGGGCACAGGAAGAAGGTGGGAGGGGGACAACGAGTGTCTTACAATGCCCGAGAGAAGCCCATCATTTTATGTGCTAACTTCAAAAAACAATTAAAAATAATAGAGCAAAATCGAGAACCAACTCAAAGCTAAACTGGGTTTTTCAGTTTCTTAATATCAGAGAAATTTCTTGTGGCTAACTTTGCTTTCAACCTATTGTGGGTAATAGTTCCTAACTTACCCCACCCCACCCCACCTGCTGGTATCTTTTCCTGTTTCTGTCCCCCTATGTCCCACTTGTCTTGAGCTGCTCTGTAAGATACAGGTGCTAATTATCTAAGTGACAAATCCTAGCTATTTACATCCAACAGTAAAAACAACTTTGTGTCCCCCAATTAAACTAGCTTTCCTGCTGACTAGGATTCTAGCCTTCCTTTTCAAACGACAGTAAATTTGCTTTTGAAGTAAACACACTTAAGAGCTCCTAAAGAGTTCATAGCACTATCAGCTCATTAAAGATTAGAATATCTAATTGGCTAAACAACCTGGCTGCATTCATGCCCCCAGCTGCTGCACCAAATGGCAGAGTTGAAAACAACAAGAGAACAGTGTTCTTGCATTCCAGGCTGAAGGAAGTAGAAATGTAGTAGACTCTCCTCGGCGTCTAACGGTTGCTGTCAGTGCACAATGGTCTGAATGTGAGGTGTCTGCTATACAGCCGTGTGTCGGAATACTCAGTATCCAGTGGGTTGGATTGTTTTGGAAGGCTGGGAAAGCTCTGAACAGTATAAAGAAGACAAGACTGAAGTAACTGTGGTGGTTGGAGGAGGTTTGGCCCCCACACACTCGTGTGTTTGGAGGAGGTTTGGCCCCCACACACTCGTGTGCTTCAGTGCTTGCCCAGAGGGAATGAACGGCACCATTAGGATGTGTGGCCTTGTGGAGGAGTGGTATGTGGAGATGGAGATGGAGGCTCACATATGCTCACGTCTGGCCAGTGTGACACAGTCCCCTTCTGCTGAGTTCAGATCAACATGTAGAACTCTCAGTTCCTTCTCCCGTGCTGTGTCTGCCGGGATGCTGCAGTTTCCCACAATGATGAGAGTGGACTAAACCTCTGAACTGTAAGCCAGCACCAATGGTTTCCTTTGTAAGAGTTGCTGTGGTCATGGTGCCCCTTCACAGCAATAAAACCCAAACTAAAAGGGTAACTCATTAAAATATGCTGTCTTTTCTCCTGCTCTCTCTCCTTATTGTGGGGATACAACCTGGAGCCTCACACACACACTTGGCAAACATTCTACATTGAGCAATGCTCCCCTGCCTCCTGAGTTCTTTTTTCAAGTGGCACACACACATGTCTAAAGGGAGTTCTCCTCAAATTCAAAGGCACATATGAATTCCTTGTAAGTGTATGGCCAAGTGTGTTAATACAGACCTTCGATCCCAGCATGGAAGGCTGAGTCAGGATGATCACAAACTCAAGGCCAGCCTGGGCTACATAGTAAGACTGATGTGTTTATAAAAATGTATAGAGATATATATGCTCTATGAACGTGTGGGGTAGGTGTGGGGGAAGGGTGTGCCTCAACAGGCCTATGCTGAGGCATCCCTTCTCCCTGAGGGACCAGTCACACAGGACGGTATAGTATAGGATAGAGTTTATTCAGGGCATGGGGAGGGGAGCTAAGAGGGGAGTAGAGGCAGAGAAAGGCAGAGAGAAGGAGAGAGGAGAGAAGTAGAGGCCTGCCATGAGGGGGGGTCTGAGGGAATGGGAGAGGTAAGAGATAAGAGATGCAAGAGACAGAGGAGGGGCAAGCAGCCCCTTTTATAGTGGGCCAGACCCACCTAGCTGTTGCCAGGTAACTGTGCAGTAGAGTTTAGACAGAATGCTAACAAAGACTCTGTTTCAGAAATAAACAAAATAAAATTTGGGTTGTAAGATGCGTTTGTAGCTCCGTGGTAGAGTGCTTCCCTGACAGTACCTTTTGTTTTAAAGCAGGGAGCTTGGGGTGAAGCCTACTGTCAGTGATCCTGCTAGTTCAAAACACTTCAGTAGGAAGATGTGAATGGGAAGAACCTTTTGAGATTTGTCTTAGTAAACCTACCTTACTATCTAGAGCCTTGAGATTTAAGATGTGTCTGTAGTTTCTATCTTGGATACTCAGTGTACAAATAGAACTAAAAGGTATTTCCAAAGAATGGTTCATGCTAGCTAGGAAGGTAGTTAGCTGGTAAGGAACTTGCCTTATAAGGCACAACAACCTGAGCATGAGGCCCAGAACCCACATAAAAAAATCTGAATGTCAAGGGCGGGGGATAGGGGGATTGCTCTTCTCTAAGGGGAGGAGGAAGGGGGCTTTGACTGTAATGTAAAGTGAATAAATAAAAATATCTGGGTGTAGTGGGTGTGGCTTGTAATCTCAGTGCTAAGGAAGAGCACACCTATGCCTAGCTAGTGAACCAGCCTTGCTTAGTCAATGAGTTCCAGAGCAGTGAGAAACCTTGATCCCCAAATATGGCGAACAATAATACCCAAAGTCCACATCTGGCCTTCATGCAAACCACAAATGCACCTGCATACACATGAAAATATTATGAATAAAGGAATACCTAAATAAGAGAAAAATATCTTTTCTATAAAAGCCTTCAGTAGCTCTCACAAGGGAATACAGGGGTCACCCTATGCTTAGAATGAATCCATGTGACTATAGACATTGTCCACATAAGGCAGTAGTAAGGTGGTTCCTCTCTCCATCACACGCTTCCTGAAACTAAAGTGGAAAACAGAGAGGTACTTAGTAGAGAAGCACTGGAGTCCTTCTGATTATGGGTCTCTGTTGCTGCTGAGGCGCGCCAAATAGGTCCCAATGAAGAGTCTTTGTTTTTCACGCTCAGAAGAACATCTGTCATCCTTGCATCAGATGTGAAAATACATCCATGAAATACAGCTGCTTCTGGGGCCAGGGGACCACACAACAGCCTCCCTGATAGATGGAGAGTGAGTCAGGCATGGTTCCTTCAGGCCCAACTGGGTTTGGCTCCCATCTCAAGTCTCCCTTGGCACCGCTGCTCAGTTCTACCATGGCCACCGCTCGTCTTGTTTCCGTAATATGGGATGCTGACCCAAAAAGTACTTTTTAGAAGATGTTTGCCACAGAGATTTATTAAAAGGAAAATTGATTGCATTCCAGCTTTCGTTTTGTTTTGTTTCTTGCTGTTGAAGCTGCTGGGACACAGTCTTGAGCTATGGGGTAATGGTGGAAATAAACCCTTTTGGTTCTCTGCTAATGGTGATTGATGAGCAGATGGGAGTGAGTTGGTATCCAAGGAACAAAGCCAGATTTTAATGGCACTTTAATTCTGGAAAATTAGAATACTTCCTTGCAGAAACTCAAAGTAGGGATGGATATGAAACCATTCAACAGTTGAGCATGCTTTCAGGGAACAGCAAGAATAAATCAGTCCTGAAGCTATCCTTGGCCCTGGGTGACATGAGCGTGTACACTTAGGATAACACTTTACATAAGAAAAGAGTTCTAGTAAATAACTATACTTTATTCGAGTGCTCGGTTTAACTCTATCAGAAAATGTTCTCATTGACAATACTTAAAGTTCTGAGTAAAATATTTTCTTACTATGAGGAAACATTTTTGACGTTAAGACATGGTGAAGGCCAAGGATGACTCTGCCTTCTAATCCTTTAAAATGATGGTGAAATTCATCAGAGTGAATCATTCTTAATAGTAAACTAAGTGAGAAGCTGGAGAGGGCCCCAGGCTCCTCCAACCCTGTACCAAGTAAGAGTGAGATGTCTCTTGAGAAGTGATCTTACAATCTGTCCATTGTCCAGCTGCTGTAGAAGCTGCTCCTGGCTTCATTTGTGTCTCCAACCTGTCTCGTTGGACAGACAGCCACTGATCTGTCCACACTACAAATGCAAAAGCCACCGCCTTGTTTGATGTCCTTGGTGGCATTATTCCTTACAGAAGCATCATCTAGCTTTGGTAGGCATCAGACTCACTGATGGCAAGATAAACGAACAAAGACAGACTGCTATGCATCTCCCCAGTTCCGTGATAATGAAATGGGACCTGGGAATTTACATGTCCAGCAACTCAGCATACCACACCACATTGTTTATCTGATGCTGCTGAACCAGGGAACCTGGTCTGCAAAAGGAAGCTCAATACACTTGATTTCCTTATATCATATGTCCTTCACAATTTGCCTCTTTGAAGTACCAGCAAAGATACACTGCAGAACTTTCTGTTCCTTGGGGCTTTTGGAGTTATGCATTGCACAAATGAGGGCAGGAACGTTCACACTGGAATATCCTGACTGGTATTCTCTGGAGTTGCTCAGTGCACACAGTTTTGTTGTACATAGCAGCCATTAATTCACCTCCACACCATGTCTCCTTAGGGATACCTCCAGTCCCAAAATATTACATAGAATTTTTTTGAACAAACCATAATTTGGGGAGCCTCAAAGCCATTGTCTGTCCTCTCCTCTCAGCCTGGTTTGAATTTACTTTCCTTTTTGAATGGAATTCTCTTCCTATGTGTCCTTCAGGGCTTCCCTCAAAATTACTTATGATTAGAATTGCACTTAGGTTAAACCTTTCCAACACAAAGAGCAAGCGCATTAAAAAACCTGTATAGAAATGTAAACTGCAGAAATGCCCAATCTTCCTGTTGGAAAATAAAACACATTAAAAACACGGGCTTACTCTGCAAGGTTCCATGGATTATCTTTTTAAAGAACGGGAAACCTGGTAACAATGAGAAATGGTAACAACAATGAGAAATGGTGGAGGAAGCTTCTGTGCATTGTCTTACTTTGTCCTAAATCTTTAAAAATCTCAGTTGTTGAATAATCACATGATATTTTAACAAGTTATTCTTATAAATATGTATTTCTTCAGTAGAATGTTCAGACTTCTTCATTTTTTCACTTTTACACATTTTTTTAATATTTTCTGTTGGGCCTTATGTTTGGTTTCATGAAACACTGACTGGTATATAGATACATAAAATATGTGTATAAGTGCTAGCAGAGAAAGATTTGTTTTCTAGAGTGGTCTGACCCCGGCTAAGTCAACCATATGCCAAGGAAGACCCACTACTAAGATTAGCAGTACAAACTTGACTGGATGGGAGGGGGAGGGTCAGGAAAACTCAAAATTGAGTTTAAAGGTAGGGAAGGTAGAAAGGCTGGCTATGGGAGGAGCTGGGGTGAATATATTCAAAACATAATGTATAAAATTCTCTAAGAGTTAATAAACTGTTAAGAGTAAAATAAAATATGAATATATGCAAATGTGTTTCAATACATAACCTATATCATTCATTATTCTCAGTGACTTGTCTTTTGTACAAGTCTGAATCACACAGATCTATACATACAGTGATCACTGTGAGCACCAGTTAAACGACATGCAAACTCAATAAAGATGTGTTGTAGAATGAATACAGCACTTTTCTCTAAGCAAATGTGTCCTTCCATGAAGGTGACAGTCAAAGCCAATATCAATTCAAGATCAGGCTTCTGAAAGAATTAAGGATGTAAACTAGGAAAGGCAGTCTCCACGGGGTAGTAAAGAAGAGAGGATTAATCAAAAGGATAGATCTAAAAACTAGGAATGATTATGTTGTTGAACTTGTAAAGCTGTTCTGTTATCTCAAAGTAGACCATTTGAAATAGGAATTTCTACTTAAGAAGAAAAATTATTAATGTCAGTTAAAGATATTAAGTTGATTTTGGATTATGAAGAAGCCAGCCAAAATGACAAAACTTCTGTCATGTTCTCTCAGAGTTAAAAATATCTGGCTTTCTTTCATTAATTATTTATATTTTTCATACCAAGCCTTGCTCCATGATCTTACTGCTTCAGCTTCATGGGTTCTAGAATGACATGTGTTTGTATCATACTTGGGTAGAAAATCCTTAATTTCTTTATGGGTCCGTTCTCATTTTCTCCAGCTTTTGGGGGGAAAGGAAGGCAGTAACATGGGGTGAGGGCTGACTCCTTTACCCAAAATACATTTAGAAAGTGCTGGTTCTGTTAGACACTATAAGAACCTCTACAGAAAACCAGTAGAAACCACCATTACACAACTACATCCCAGCCACTGTTCATCTTCAAGTCCCTCAGTTCAATATTCCAGATGCCCAGGAACAAACCGATCTACTTGAGGGCTAGAGAGGACTCAGCACTTACAAAGAATTCCAGTGGATCCCTCGTGTCCATGCCAGGTGGGCATCCTGACTGAAGCTGGGTCACTCCAGCTTCAGGGGATCTGATTGTCTCTATTGCCCCGCACTCCATGCACAAACCCAAACACAGAGAAACATGGTTAGACATCCTGGAGCAGAGATTATTCCCAGGCCAGCATGCCTTATCAAGTACAGAACACTTTCTTAAATTTTCATGTTATATAAACATCAAATACATTTTCAGTACATCCCAGATAAACATTCGGTTTAAATACAACTAAAATATTCTGTATTTTTATCTCCTAAGTCTGGCTACACTCTGCAGAAAAGGCAGCTCTTCAGCCTAAATAAGGCTACACAAGGAAAAAGTGCAAGTGCAAGCCAGTGCAAAAAGTGTTCGTGAACCTCTTGTTTACAATAAGCACAGGAAACTAATGCTCCATGTAAGTGTTTCCAATGCCTGAACTGCCTAGGCTACTGGGAGAAGAGGGGGCATGTGAGAAGGTTTGCAGTTGTTAAAAGTCCAGCTTCAGGAAGTCCTGTTCATCGGCACCAAACATCTGAGAACCTGATGTTTTCCTGGCATTCCTAATTATGCCATGTACTTGAACATGGTCTCTTTGTAGGATATTGGAGTGGGGCGTCTAAGCTTTCAGAATACGGAACAGAATAAAGAACTGAATTCTTCTTTTGACTCAACAGAAATTAATGTATGATTTGAGAACTTCTCAAATGAAGATAGTAATGAATAGTGTTAGTGTTTTACAATTTATAAAATCCTAACATGAACGTTGTTTTCCTTGTCCTCAAGATACTACTGTGTAGGTAAGAAAGCAAGTGTTTTACTTTCCATGTTCTCCATGTGAGACTACTGACTCAGAAGAGCTGCTTCTGATGTCCATGGTCAGAGAGAGAACACAGTACGTCAGAACCAGGGTTCAACTCAAGCTCTGGACCCTCAGTCATATCACGTATCACTGCCAGCCGTGTCCACTGCCAGCCACTTACCAGACCCATCAATTTTTGCTTCTTTGTGTTTCCCATTGTTTTTCCAGCTCGAGTTTTATAATGTACAATTTCTAAGCAATTGAGCTTGATGAAACCCCATTGAAAGGATTATTCACCTAATGCAAGGTCTCTTCTTGCATCTTTCCCACGCTCTTTCATTCCCATACCAAAGGTCAAGGTCTAAATCTTCATGGAGACTGTGGGACAGTTCAGTATCAAGTCTTGTCTAATATATGCAAGTCTCTGGGTTCAGTCTCCAGCATAGCAACAGAAACAAGCAAACATAATTAATTAAATATTCATGGAGACCAAGCAGTCAACAGAGAGGATCCATGAATCTGCTCATAAAGAGCTAGTAGAAGAGGAGAGGAGATGCGTGTTTTCCACCATGCTTGGTTAGTCTCCACTTTCACTTTTAGGTTCCCCAAGACTTCCCTAAGAAGCAGTTACTGCGAGTCCCTGAGTGGGTGTGAGACTGGAGCCATCTCCAGCTCACTATTGCTCCTATGTTTATAAAGATTCTAAGAATAATAGGAAATTCCACTATCAGCCTTCATCTATGACTTGCTTCCTAAAATCTGACCCTTTCAGATATGGAAATATACCATGGATAATGAAACTAAGCTTATTTCAGAAGACACCAACAGAATAGCAAATTTGTTCATAAGATATCCAAACTCCCCACTCCCCCCCCCAAAAAAATAGGTTTGTGTGTGAAGTTGAAAAGCAATCTAAACAGGGTTGCTCTCCACACCCCACTTCTCCCTATAACAAAAATACTATGTACATGGACAATCCCTCATCCAAGCATACTGCAAAACTGCAAGGGGAGTGAATTCTTGAAACACATAATCACTGGGGCTTTAAGAACCTTGCCAGCAATTGAACTTTCTAGTGATATGTGTTTTTTTCATTTAGTCATGTGGTGTTGGAGCATAAGCAGTCTTGCCTGTATGTGAGAATCATCCAAGAGAACTGAAGCATGGAGCCTCTTTCTTTCTGGGAGAGTCAAGGGAATGTCAGAACAAGAAGGGGTCGCTAGACAATCTGTGGCCTTCAGCCTTCAAAAGGTGGGCACCATGTGGCTCAAAGACCCCAAAAGCTGGAACTGGAAAAAAACCATGTGACTCTTCCTTTAGTGGGACTCAAAGCATTTACTTTTCATTTGCCTTTTCCCAGTGGTCCTCTGTGAAGTAGATCTAGGAGATGAGGGCATCAAGCAGGCTATTACCAAACGCTTGCCTCTTCCTCAACAAGTGGGCTGGCATTGGGCTGATAGGCTCAGAACAGCCAACATTGTATCTCTATTCTGAAAGTGGAGAATTATTCATGCTTCTAAGAATGCTTCTCACAGCCCTCTTCCTTCCTGCCAGTTTAAACAACTTATCCCTTCCCTGAGAAGTCGATGTTATTCTGCACCACATTGTTTTCTACAGCTCATCCAAAGCATCAGTTATGTCCTGCTAGGAAGAGAAATAAAACCAGAGAGCCATATAGCAGTTCAGAGCATTTAGCCTACTTCACTCACCCCTTGACATGTGTTCATGGGAAGGCAGGCAGGGTTAGGAACGAAGAGGCAAAACCACTGGCACCTTCCACATGAAGCACAGAGATTTCTCTTTGTGTGACGGGCAGTGAAGACACAGCAGATGAATACATAAGAAACAGGCTATAAAGCTATATTTCAAGGCATGAAGCACATGAAGCAACCTCTGTCAAATCCTAATGTTGGCCATGTAGGTGGATTAGTCAGAAGGAAACAGAGACAAATCACTATTTAGGTCAAAGAATATGATTGAAAGTGTTGAAGATATGGACAGGAGGCTGGTTGTAGGGTACACACCTGTAAACCCAGCAAACAAAGATGGCGTGACTGGGAATCAGAGGCCAGCCTGGGCTACAAACAATTTCTAGAAACATATTTAAAATGAGATGTGCCCTGGAGATGTTGCTCAGTTGGACTTGGCCTCTTACTCACACACACAAGACACCCAACCCATACGATGTATAAACAGAATCCCAGCACTTGTGAAGCTTAGACAGAAGGAATGAAAGATCTTTCTCACCTATATGGTAGCATCGAGGTCACCCTAGAATATCTCAGATCTGTCCATAACTCCATGCCAAGCTATAGTGCCTGTGCCAAAACAAAGGACAAGAATATTTATCCCAGTGACTCCAGAGAGAAAAGACTCACCCAGAAAGAAGGCCTGTTCCCCATAACTAAAGGCTTGCATCATACACAGGGCAAGATTTTTCAAAGCCATCTCTTTATACTTTTATTTTTAAGCAACAAAATTTAATTCTGTTCATTCAACCAAATGTCAGGGTCATTCAGGACTTGTCTTTGGTTTGGTTTACAGTCATAACTAGAACAAGAAAAAATGTTAAAGTAAACATAGAACCACATAATGACAGTGAGAAAGGGACCTTGGCAGGTGGGCTAATTCAAAATCTCCAAGGAAGGTGGACCGACATCACACAGATAGTTACTTGGAAGAGCCACTTGCTTTTCCATGAGCAAACCTAAGTCTACTTGCTAAAGCTGAGAGAAACAGTTTGGCTCTGCTGGGTCTTGAGGCCAGTCCAAGGCAACAGATTAAAAGCCTGAGTCAGTCAAGTCCTAACCAATGCATAGCCGTAATAAGTAACAAATACACATGTCACCAGGGTTCATTGTATTTAGTGTAAATATCCATGTTTAGAAGTTTATCCTATAGGTCTGAGCAAAATTTCACATTTATTGTATTGAAAGTCTCTCCAATAAAATAACAAACATGCATTTGACTACAAACATCACCTTTGGTGTATATGGAGTATGTCTGAAAAGCTGTTTTACTGAGAAAACACCAAGCTTCACAAGATATTTAAAATGAAACATTCCCCCAAATGGAAAGCAGATGGCTTCTAGCAAATTGACTTCAGTGTGAAATAGAAAATAATGCATGTCAGGACCTTTGGTTTCCCTACTGTACGTGTGATGTTGCTAGGAGCTTGGATGTTTGGTTTTTTCTATAGTAATTCCCTTTCTCCAGCAATGTCCTCTAGATATGTGAAGCCAATGAATAAATTCAGCTAAAACACAGACGACTGCTCATTAAATGTATGAGCAGTAGAAAAGACAACATTTGCCAGTCAGTAGAAAAATGTGGGAAAAAAGAACTAAGTGTTATTTAGTATATTTTAAACATTATTTACATGAGGCAAAAGTCCCAAAATGGAGGGAACTGAAATAAAAATTGTGTTTATGTAGTAGCCTCCTATTTCTAACCCCTGGTTTCCCATTAGATAACAGTCTTTAGCTCAGTGCCCACCTGGTAAAGCTCCTGTCATGAAATAAAATCCTTGGGGTCATGGAGTACTAAACCAGAGGCTCCTCAGAAGAGTAAAACATCAGGGGAAAAAAAGATGTCCTCTGGCCTCGCTCATACGTATGCTAACTTTCCAAGTCTTGAATGAAGCATCTTTATCAGGCTGTAAACATCTGGATTATAGTTTGCATTAATATTACACATCAGTTCTGGGTTTTAAAAAATTTGATTAAGAAAGTGTGAGGTCACAGATGGAGAACCTGGAGAAGGGACTGAAGGAGCTGAGGGAGTTTGCATCCCCAGGGAGGCAGCAACAGTGGCAACTGGCCTGACCCCCTGATACTCCTGGAGACTGATCCACCAACCAAAGAATACACATGGAAGGACCCATGGTGCTGGCCACATATGTGGCAGAGGAGGGTCTTGTTAGCCATCGGGGGAGCAGAGCCCTTGGGCCTGAGCGTGTTAGAGGCCCCAGTATAGGAGAATGCCAAGGAGGGAAGACGAGATTGGGTAGGTGGTGGGTGAGTGGGAGAATACCCCCATAGTGGCAGGGGGAGTGGGAGGAAATGGGGAGGTTCCAAAGGGGAGATCTGGAAAGGGGGAAACATTTGAAATGTAAATAAAGTAGGAAAAATTTAAAAATTTAAAAAAAGAAAAGAAATAAAACAGCGGGCCGGAGAGATGGCTCATCAGTTAAAAGCACTGACTGGTCTTCCAGATGTCCTGTGTTCAATTCCCAGCAACCACATGGTGGCTCACAACCATCTGTAATAGGATCCGATGCCCTCTTTTGGTGTGTCTGAAGACAGCGACAGTGTACTTGTATAAAATAAATAAACATTTTTTTAAAGTAAATAAATAAAACAGCTTTGAATACAAGGAAACTAAACACCTACTATTCTTTATCCAAAGGTTGAAAGATAGAGGCATGGCTCAGTGGTATAGCATGTGCCTAGCACATGTAAGATCCTAGGCCTGGTTCCTAACGCCATACTTCTTAAAAAGAGGTTTAAAATACTAAGATGGATTGATTTGCATTTCTGATTTTCTTCTTTCCCTCAAAATTGACAAATATCAATATCCTCATAGAAACTGTATTGGGGAGCTTGCTCTTCAGTGTGGATATCTAGAGAACGGGTGTCTGTACCAGAATGATGGAAGAAATACCAATGTTAAGATGTCCAGAGCTGGGTGTGGTGGTACATCCCTGTGGGAACCAGAGGCAGGAAGTTCAGAAGTATGCGGCCAACCTGGGCTACACAGTGAATTGAAGGCCAGGCTCTGGTACATACTGAAACCTTGTCTTAAAAAAAGAAAAATCAGTGTGATAATGAGTGTGTGCCCCTCCTAAAAACTGCACAGGCAGACCTGGTTTCTTGTGTCAGATAACAGGTAAGAGGTGGCCAGTGGCTTCAGAGACAAACTAGTGCAGGAAATGCCCTGCTGATGGCTGATGAAGGAAAGCTTCAATGTGAACATTCCTAACTTGTCAATCTTAAAGGATTGTAAACAATCCTTTATCCTCAGGCTCATTTAAACAGGCTTTCTCTCTGGCTTTTCCACTTAGGGCTCCATCAGTCTTTTAGGGTAGATGAAGACAGCTGCTCCTATTGAGATTCACTGGCCCACCTTTTAAAAGGAGACTTGATTGACTGACAGATTGATTGGTTTTGAAATGTTATACAGTTTCCCCATCTCCATCTCCTCTGGGGTCTTTCTCACCAGGCTCCACCCGCCCAACGCCACACTTTCTCTCTCTTCAGAAAACAGACAAACAGAACAGAAAGCAGAAGCAGACAGCACTAGAAGCACACACAAACGTAAAACACAAAGTTAGAAAGTATAAAATATAAAATAAAAGGTCAGTAAGACTTTTAAGTCCAAATAAAGCAATATGAGACCAAAAAAAAAAATCTTCAAAATAACAAGATCTTGTTCATGTCATGTTGGCCTTCTGCTGCGGGGCATGGGGCATATAAGCCCTTAAGTGTGGCTTTTATACCTAGCCCATGAGACTGATTATTCCTTTGCAAATGGCTGTCAACTGGGGATAGCTTCTTGGTTAGGGACGGGAGCTCATGCCCTCTTCCCTCTCTCAGTGCTGGGACCCCACCTGGCTTGAGCCTATGCAGATCGTGTGCTGCCTCACTCTCTGTGAGAACATGCATGTGTCAGCCCTGTTGTGTTTGCTTGCCATCATCCATCCCCTCTGGATTTATTTTATTTGTGTGTGTGTGTGTATATCTGGGGGTGCACACAAAAGACAGAAGGGGGTGTCAGATCCCCTGGAGCTGGAGCTGGAACTGGAGGTAGAGGCAGTGGGAACACCTGACATGAGAGCCTAGAGCCAAACTTAGGTCCTGAGCAAGAACAGAAATGTTCTTAACCACTAAGCCATATCTCCAGACCAACTGGCCTACCTTTAAAAAGAGGAAATTCTAAAGTGCACTCAAGAAATAATACATTGCCTGGTTCTAGGGGAAAGAAAGCAAAACCCTGCTAATAAAGCACCATTTTTGGAGCTGAAGAGCCAGGCATTTTCATTCTTACAGGTGTAAGATGTTTTGAAATGCCTTCTGCTCTTATGGTTTTCCTTACAGTGAGAGCAGAGGAAAAATAGGAGCTAGAAGAACAGGAAGAGAAACAATGGAAGATAGAAACAAAGCATAAGAGGAAAGAAGAGAAAGGAGAATAGCCCCAAGGTAGAGGAGCTTACAGACATAAAGGGAAGGAAACAGCCTGGAATGGTGGCTCATTGGGTAAAAACCACTGGGCACGCCAGCAGGAGGGCCTGAGTTTGCAGAAGCCCTGTGAAAGATGACACACAGCTCAAGCCTCTGTATTCCCAGTACTCCTGCAGAGAAATGGGCAGCAGAGACAGGAGTCTCCTAGAATCTCCCAGTCTAGTGTACACAACAGAAAAACACTGGCAACCCGGCTCAAGAAAGGTAGAAGATGAGGGTGTCCTCAGACCACCACACATTTCCTTTAAATTTCCTTTTAAAAAGGAAATTCTGAAAAATACTCAAGAAACAATACATTACCTGGGTCTAGGGGAAAGACAAAAAGCATAAAGAAAACAGGCACCACAGCACATAGGCCCCGTTTTACATACACACGCACACGCACGCACACACACACACGTACACAATGTATATTTATCAAGAGTGGAAGAGAAATCCAAAGTCCTAATACAAACTAATTTTTTCACAGTTTAATAAGCATTGAGCTGTGGCCTCAAGACAAATCATTGTGCTTGAAAATGTTAACTAGATGCTAAGTCTCTATGTAAAACAGGCACTGGTTATTTTTCTCATAGCTAAATACAAAACCTGTTACTAATAATACCTGTCAAAGTTAAAGGGCATTAGCTCAATGGGTTACTCCTTCCTCCTGGACGTTCATCCATGCAAGGACATAAAGATCAGAAAAAGCCAGTGACCCAAACTAGGCAGAGTGTTTCCTACTCCAAGAGCTATGTGCTCCAAATGTATCCCTTTTTCTAAGCATAGATACAAACCCACATTGCTCTCTAACTTTAACCTTCCTGATATGCCCTCCCATAATCTAGAATATTAAGTTAAAATCAGGAAATTCCCCTTTACACTACCTATATTTTGTATGTATTTACAGATTTCCCAAATACCCTGCCTGGTACTTTGTGTCACAATGCTGAAGTCTGGGTCAATACTCTGAATATCTTTTATCTATTTAGCAATGTCTGCATGCTATGTAATTGTTACAGCAACCATGAAGTAGTTATGACCATTGCACACATTCAACATATTTGTAAACAAGACCCAGAAAGGTTAAATAATTTGGGCAAGGTCTCACAGTAAACGGAATAGCCGATGTCAGAACTTGAGTGGCAGACTCCAAAACTCAGTCACTAGATTCTCTTCTTCCTTCTTTCTGATGCTGCCCTCTTTCTTCATGTTGTGTTACCCTCCTCTCAGCCTGGGGTGTCTCTCTGTCCTTCACTGACATCTCTGTCTGTTCTTCAGAGTCTTCATGAAAAAAGTCTCCCTGAATGAAGTTAGCACATGATCTTCTTCTCCCATGTGATGATGAGCAGAAATTTGCACTCCAGGCAAAGACTATCCCTAATTGCTTCTCAGATCAGTACTGACCAATGAGAAGTGTTTGTTCTCAGAAGGCATCCTGCCTGGACTCTCCTTCATATTTGGGTTCTGCATTGGTGCGCACAGCTGTAAAAACAAAGCTTTGAGATTCTCTATCAATCTTATATAGCATGTAAAATAATTCACTCAAGCAACGCTAACCGGGTAGCTATGAAAAGGAGATTGAGCTACCTAAGAGAGACCAGATGATTACCCCCGAGAAGGTAGGGCAAGCATACGGAGCCTTTATCCAGTTGGTGGTAACCCACAATTCAGACAGTGGTGAGTAAGGAGAACTGAGGTTCTGTCAAATGACCGAAATCTAAATGTGCATGAGGCTGTTAAGCAAAATTGCTCATAAAGAGTTAAAGTGTTCCTATTCCTTACGGAACTCTAGGTTATAAAGACCTTTGTACCCCCTTTCTGGAATAACTTAAGAGCATTCTCCATCATTCAAAGAACCGCCAATGCATGCCAGAGCAACAAAGAGGCTTTGCTAATGTGGACCTCCTTCTCCTTTGCAGATCCTGGCCATCGTGTCTATCCTGTTCATCGTTCTTTCTACCATTGCTCTGTCTCTCAACACACTCCCGGAGCTGCAAGAAAACGATGAATTTGGGCAACCCAGTGACAACCGGAAGTTGGCGCACGTAGAGGCTGTGTGCATTGCTTGGTTTACCATGGAGTACCTTTTACGATTCCTGTCTTCACCAAATAAATGGAAGTTCTTTAAAGGCCCACTGAACGTCATTGACCTCCTGGCCATCTTGCCGTACTATGTAACCATCTTCCTTACTGAGTCCAACAAAAGTGTGCTGCAGTTCCAGAATGTGAGACGGGTGGTCCAGATCTTCCGAATCATGCGCATCCTCAGGATCCTGAAACTCGCCAGACACTCAACGGGTCTGCAGTCTCTGGGCTTCACCCTCAGGCGGAGTTACAATGAGTTGGGTTTATTAATATTATTTCTGGCCATGGGGATAATGATATTCTCCAGCTTGGTGTTTTTTGCTGAGAAAGATGAAGATGCTACCAAATTCACCAGTATCCCTGCATCATTTTGGTGGGCTACCATCACCATGACCACTGTGGGCTATGGTGACATTTACCCTAAAACACTGTTAGGGAAAATTGTGGGTGGCCTCTGCTGCATTGCAGGAGTCCTGGTTATTGCCCTCCCTATACCAATCATTGTGAACAATTTCTCTGAGTTCTATAAGGAGCAAAAACGCCAGGAGAAAGCTATTAAAAGGAGAGAGGCTCTTGAAAGAGCCAAAAGAAATGGAAGCATCGTTTCTATGAACTTAAAGGATGCCTTTGCTAGAAGTATGGAACTGATAGATGTGGCTGTGGAGAAGGCTGGAGAGTCAGCCAATACCAAGGACTCGGTGGATGATAATCACCTGTCTCCAAGCCGGTGGAAGTGGGCCAGAAAGGCGCTGTCGGAAACAAGCTCCAACAAGTCTTATGAGAATAAGTACCAGGAGGTTAGCCAAAAAGACTCCCACGAACAGCTGAACAACACTTCTTCCTCCAGCCCACAGCATCTGAGCGCCCAGAAGCTGGAGATGCTATACAATGAAATCACCAAGACACAGCCTCATTCCCACCCGAACCCAGACTGCCAAGAACAGCCCGAGAGGCCATCTGCATATGAGGAGGAGATAGAAATGGAAGAGGTGGTCTGCCCACAGGAGCAGCTGGCTGTGGCACAGACCGAGGTCATTGTGGACATGAAGAGCACCTCCAGCATTGACAGCTTCACCAGCTGTGCCACTGACTTCACAGAGACTGAGAGATCACCCCTACAACCACCCTCTGCCTCTCATTTGCAGATGAAATTCCCCACGGACCTCCCTGGAATGGATGAGCACCAAAGAGCCAGGGCACCTCCATTCCTAACACTAAGCAGAGATAAAGGGCCTGCTGCCAGGGAGGCTGCACTGGATTATGCCCCAATTGACATAACTGTGAACCTCGATGCTGGGGCTTCCCATGGTCCTTTGCAACCTGACAGTGCCAGCGATAGCCCTAAGAGCTCGCTGAAAGGGAGCAACCCCCTCAAGTCCAGATCCCTCAAAGTGAACTTTCGGGAAAACAGAGGCAGTGCACCCCAGACCCCACCCAGCACAGCCAGGCCACTGCCAGTAACCACAGCTGACTTTCCGCTCACCACTCCCCAGCACATGAGTACCATCCTTCTAGAAGAAACCCTCCCCCAGGGACAGAGACCCTTGCCGGGGGCCGATGTTTCAGCACACAGTCAGGGACCATCCAAAGGTCTATCCCCACAATTTCCCAAGCAAAAACTGTTTCCTTTCTCTTCTAGAGAAAGGAGAAGCTTCACTGAAATAGATACTGGAGAAGACGAAGACTTCTTGGACCTCCAAAGGTCAAGACCAGACAAGCAAGCAGATTCCAGCCCCAACTGCTTAGCAGATAAGCCTGGCGATGCCAGAGACCCTTTAAGAGAAGAGGGCTGTGTGGGTTCCTCCTCTCCCCAGAACACAGACCACAACTGTAGGCAAGACATTTACCAGGCTGTGGGTGAAGTCAAAAAGGACAGTAGTCAAGAAGGGTACAAGATGGAGAACCACTTGTTTGCCCCAGAAATTCATTCCAACCCAGGAGACACAGGTTACTGTCCCACTCGTGAGACCAGCATGTGACTTAGTTATAAAAGCAATAAAAGGAAAAAACTTGTTTCTTAAAAATGCGATTAATAATGCCGTGAACTAAAATACGAGAAACCCCTCCCCTTAATACCAGTGCATAAAATGTTATTTTTGCATGGCATGACAGATTAGTTTAAGTACTGTTTAAATAAAGAATCGAGACTGCATTTTGTAACAAACAAAACTGAGTCCTGAATAGCGAGCAAATAAAGTGCTCTCTTAGGAACCAGTGCTCGGCCATGTCTGACATTTTTGCTCCTTTCATTTCCAACAGTAGGCAGGTTTTGCAGTTTTAACTCTCACCTCCCAATGAACTTTAGAATTTGCACATGAAAGGGTGAAATGTTGCTGCATGTGTTCGTGCTTACAGGGAGTAAGGTGCTTGCAGCTTGCACAACGCATAACTTTGTAAATAGGCCTGGATATAAACCTGTGGCAAACATGTGGACACAACATTTCCGAGACACAGGTTCCTCCTTCACAGCTGCAGCCTGGAAGAGCTGTCCAGACATCCTGTTGCAAAATTGTATCCTCTTCTTAACCTGTTTTGTGCATCTTGCTTTGGATTATAAAGCTCGTATGTTTGTTTAAAGGGATACAGTATTTTTATTTATTTTGGATATAATCCAGAAAGTATGTTTATATGTATTTTCATTTATTTGGGATACAATTCACAGGATTTTTTCTTTTCTTGCTTATGCTTAGTTGTTGCAATTGTGATGTTCTTTATAAATCATGGAAATTAGTAAGATTTAATGACCAGATAGCAAGTATTTGGAATTTAAGCTTGCACTTTTGCCTATGAAGTAAATATCATAAATTCAGTTTACAGAAACCTGAAAACGTACAGAAGGTTCTATTATAAAATACAATTTTAAATTAATACTCCAAATTTGGAAATCACCCTTAAAACAATGTTTTTTGGCACTCCAAACATGGCTGTAGTTTCCTCTGGTGTCCAACATACAAGTAAAGATCTGTTAAAAATGGAGATTCCATAAAATGACTTTTAACAAACTACAAGTAGAGCCCCCTTAAGTGACAAAGCTGGTTCCAGCATAAGTTACTGAGCTAGGAGCCCAGGTCCAGACCACTAAATAGTTTTCACTATAGGGTAGAGACCTCGGATGACAGTGCAAGGTGCAGAGTGATGTTCTTGCAGACTTGAATCCTTCCAAAGCATGACCAGAACACTCTCAGTAACTGCAGCAACAGGACAGGCTCCCTCAGGTTTCCAAGCCTGGAACCTCTAAAAGAGGATTTTCCTTGCTGTAAGTCATGCCAGGCATTTTCTTACTGAGAACACCAAATCCAGAGGCACTGGGCACTGGATGTTACCCAGTTCATCGGACCCACCTTGCTTTGTGGAAATCAAGGATTTAGTTACTTACTAATGAGCAGCTACCAGCTGTGCAGTCTCCAGTATGACTTCAACCTCTTGGGATCTCACGTGCATCCAAATAAAAACAAAGACTAAATTATTCCTAAACCCACTTAAGATCTCGAATTAATAATTTAGTTTCCTGGCAATGCTCAGGTTTTGCCACAGCAAAATGCATTCTGTGTATGTGTGTATCGTTCAGGGAAATGGGGAAACTGCCAGCACAAACTACAAAGTGTATTGTTTAAGGGGGGGATCTAAATTGTGTTTTTTTTTTTAAAGGAAAAACATTTAGAAAAATAGTCCAAATATTTAGAATATGTCTTTAATATTTCTTAATTAACAGGATCTGGTCATTAAATCTCAGATAAGGAAACAAATTTTGATTTTAGTTAAAATCCAAGCAGTCCTGTTATTAAGAATAATTTAACATATTTCTTCTGTCCCATTGTGCTTAGGGTTTCTTAATGGTTTTCATGTTTGTTTCAAAACAAAACCTTTAAGAGTTTATAGTCATTAGTCATTGATAATATATTATGCATACTTTTTTGTGTCTAAAGACTAAGTGTTGATCAGTTTTGTAAATCTAGAGTATATGAATTTTTTATATATAGTTTTACAAAGTCAAGCAGGTATTATTAGATGAATAGCGAATAAGTTACAAAGATCAGTTTCTTCATACAGCCTCATGAAGCAGTTATTTTCTAACTCTCCTATGATGAATCTATTTTTTTTATTCATCTGGCCTCAATAAGTGGACTTATTGCCCTGTCATATGACCAGTGTCCCACGTTCCGTGTCTGCCAGGCCTTCTACTGAGAGCCCTGTTCCATAATACTTATGATAAGGACCCTTACCCAGGTTCTGCTGTTTCCCTGGAAACATTTGTCCTAAACAGTCTCTCTCTTTCATTCTCAGAGTTTGTTTCGAAGACTGCTGTTTGTTTCACTTTTATGTTTTAAAGGATTGTTTTTAATCCCTTGGAAATTTCATCCTTTGAGTCTTTCTAGTTTCTCTGAGACAAAAGTCTTCAGGTAGGAGATACAAATGAACACTTTGCTCTAAGAAGTCTTCGACTGTGCTGTTTCACAAGGAGGTATCTCCCAGAATGCACCTGTGAATCCCTTTCTAAACTTCAGCAAATAGCATCAAACTCAGAGGAGAACATGTAAGTCTGGAAGACCTGGATACATCTATCAAGCGGAGTTCTTTTTGAAGTCTTTTATGTTCTACATTAAAAGTTCATGCCTATGCTGCAACTTACTCCGTGACGTATATGTTTCAGAATTTTTAAATGCTGTTTTATATTATGTATCAACTAGTGAAACTGACAGTCTTAGACTTTAAATACCTCTTTTGTATCCCTTGGAAAACATTGCCCAAGTTTAGGAAGGACTGCCTGAAGGAGCTATTGGAAGGCTGTGCTTCCAAGAGTTCATCTAACCATTAGCTAGCTCAGTGATCAGGGATGCCAATGAGAAAGACTATTTGAATGGCCTCAAAAATAACATGGTCCCTCAAATGGCTAGGCTCTTTGTGCTGGCTCTCTTTACCAGTGCAAATTGCCACAAGATATTTTTAATTTCAAAGATAAGAGCATAGAAACAGGTGTGCATTGAATGCTAGGATACTGATCGATGGTAGAGGACCTGCCTAGCATGCATGATACCCTGCTTCATCCCCAACATTGTAGAAAACAAAAGGGGGAGACAGGAAGAAATGAGGGGCCTGTGTGTCTTAAGTAGGTCCACAATACACCAAATGGATCCCTGAAATTGACCTAATAGTTCTCTAAAGATATCACTACAAATGCCCTCACTCTGACCCAGTCAACTGCTTTGAAGCAATGTGTGAGCAAGCGATGTCATGATGAGACCAGATCTGATAGCAAAGGAGAGTTAGTTAGACCCAGTGTCTGTTCCCATGTTCTCTTGCTGACATTCTTACCCTCATGCTGGCCACAGGAAGTTTACAATTTATTTTCTCTTGAAATTTTAAAGGTTGGGGAGAAAAGCTTAGATATGTTCCTTCTCAACAGCTTTCAGAATTATCAGTAAAGACAGAAAAGTCTGTTCTTTGTTCTGTCCCACACAGGTAACCGGTGAGTGACGGACCCTGACCACACATATACCATCTGGCTCTAAGTCTGGCATCCTACTATATCACTGGAAAGGGTGTTTAATGGCTAAAATCATGTAAATAGAAAGCATATTGATAATATGAAGGTTTTATTTGAAAGTAGCAAATCTGTGGGGTAGTAAAAGCTATGAACCAAGTTAGGCACTTTTGTTTGCCAGTTGGGAATTCTGGCTGTAGTATACATGGCCTTTCGCTAAAGAGAAGGT
>JADRCH010000109.1:2061196-2081489 GCA_019843965.1 Rhynchomys soricoides | reverse complement strand
TGGGAATTCTGGCTGTAGTATACATGGCCTTTCGCTAAAGAGAAGGTGCCACTGTTTGCAACTCAATGCGGCAAAAAGCTATAGATCTCCCTGAACAAAAGCAGACAGAACTAAAATGACCTCCAATCCAAACTAAAACATGTCACTTATTGAATGTCATCACCGTTTTGCTGTTTACTGATTCAGTCAACTGTAGATGAACATCTCCCTCTCCTGTGCCAACCACACAAGAGTTCAGACAATGACATGACAAGAAGAATTCAGCTCCTAGCCTCATGAAGCCTCCTGCCACTCTCAGCTACTCCACTGATGGGAAGCTGAAGATACTTGTGGTTACCGTAAAAAGGTCATACCAGGCAGAAAAAAGTCACCCAGTGATCTCATCAGAGAATTATAGAACATACATAAATTATCTTACTTTTCTAAAGAACTATTTTCCTAAGAAATAGATGAACCGAATAAAGCCTAATTTATCATCAAGTTTGATCAAGTTTATTTTTCATGCTTGAAATGGCATATTGTTGATCTGATGACATGAGGTCATAAACTATCTTTGTTATCTGGTAAATTAAAAGATAATATTTTATAGTTGGGAATGAACCTAAGTGGTAGAGTCTGCATGAGGTCCCAGGTTCAATTCCCAGTACTGAAACAAAAAAATTATTTTAATTAGATATATTTCTTATCAAAATAGCTAATAATAGTCAGTCATAAGTAACTAGAGCAAAATTTAATACTAGTAGGAAATGACTGAAAGTTTTTACATTTATAAATAAATTTTAAAGCAGAATTTTAGTGCTTTTCTTCCTGCAGTCTCTTGGCAACGTTACATGAATATATCATTATTCCCCAATTGATCCTCTAAACTCTTAACATTTAAAAGCAACATTCAAAAATCTCTTGGTTTGGCTCAAAAATTTAATCACTAGGTCTATGGAAGATTTGAAAGTATATTTGGTTATTTTGCCATTGCAATGTCTTCCTCAAAGTAACAGATAAATAGTAGATAGATGATAGATAGATAGATAATAGATGGGTGGATGGATAGATAGATAGATAGATAGATAGATAGATAGATGATAGATGGATGGATGGATAGATAGATATAGAGGGATAGGGGGAAAGGAGAAGATAAAGAAATGGGTTTGGTTGAGACAGGAGGACCCTGAGTCTAAACATAGCTTGTCACTACGTAGTGAATTTCAGATTATCTCAGCTACATAGTAAGACACTGTCCCAAAAGGAGGAGGAGGAAGATGAAGAGGAGGGGGGTGAAAGAAGAGGAAGAGCAGCATCAGCATAGTGGCATACACTGGAGTTCCAACAATCAGGAGGCAGAGGCAGGCTAATCTTGAGGTCAAGGCTAGCCTAGTCTATATATGAAGTTCCAGTCCAGGCAGAGATACACAGTGAGACACTGTCTTTAGAGAGAGGGGTGAGGGAAATGGAGAAAAAAGAAGGAAAATAAAAGAAACTCTGGGATGTAACAGAAATGAAAATGTTTAAAGGCCAGTTTCTGCTAAGAAGAGGAAGGCCTTGGCTCTGCAGTTTTGTGAGCAGCTGTCCGTGCCGTAGTTAACACTGGACTGGGCTGCAAGCCTCCCATGTCCTCCACCCGCCTTTGTAAAATACAATCCCATGAATCTTTGCTTATTGCCATCATTAACGTGCATTACCTTCTTTAGTAATTCTAGTAAGGTATTATATATGTATAAATTATATACATATTATGCATATATATGTATTTCAAAGCCAGTAAAAGACATAAAAGATAATTAGTATTCTTATTTGGTGGATATACCTGTATAAATGTTGTCTTTATAAAAATATACATGTATAAAATTTAAATACTTAGGAGATACATAAAGAATAAAATCAGAAGTTACTTCTTACCATCAAGCAATTACAGATTACTGTTGACACATAACAAAACTTTCCTTAGCATCTATAGTGGGTCTGAAGGTAGCGCATACAGTCACTCAGTCAGTTTACAGCCTAGCAGGAATTGTTTTATTTAAATGATTATGTTCCCATGTGAAATCCAGTTTCACAGAGTGGTGGACACAGAAATACCATGACAAGATGGCTATGCCTGTTGTCTAAGATCTCCAGGTTTCTTTTCTGCATCCTTAGGCCCAAGGTGCTTACTTCATCATTTAATCAAGTGTCCAAATCCCACCACATAATTTCTAAATATTCCAGCTTAAAATTACAATAGCTGTTGGATATTTAGTGACAGTGTGTGAAGATATCTCCAACTTCAAAAAGAATGAAATAAAATATTATAGGCAAAATCATGTTTATTAATTAAAAATGGCTTTAAAACGAACAGAAAGTAGGAATTTTCTCTAGGTAGCCCAGATTGACCTCAGAATCACAATCCTCCTGTCTCAGCTATATATGAAGTAATCATTTTTAATTATCTTGTTTCATATTTTCAACCCTATCCAACACCACCTACTGCTTTGGTAAAATCCAAATGCTGGTCAGAGCAGTATAGATTCTGTCCATCTGACAAAGAGATGGTGGGACCCACTGACAACGAGATGACGGTGGGATCCACTGACAACGAGATGACGTTGGGACCCTCTGACGATGACGAGATGATGGTGGGACCCATTGATGATGACGAGATGACGGTGGGATCCACTGACAATGAGATGACGGTGGGATCCACTGACAACGAGATGACGGTGGGATCCACTGACAACGAGATGACGGTGGGATCCACTGACAACGAGATGACGGTGGGATCCACTGACAATGAGATGACGGTGGGATCCACTGACAATGAGATGACGGTGGGATCCACTGACAATGACGAGATGACGGTGGGATCCACTGACAATGAGATGATGGTGGGATCCACTGACAATGACGAGATGACGGCGGGACCCATTGATAGACAACGAGATGATGGTGGGGCCCGCTGGCAAGATGGCGGGAGAGTTTTTCTTACAGTTATTTTTTCATGTTTATCAAGCTGAAACAGATTTGAGGTGGCAAAACAAGGCAGAACAGCCTTTCAGAATGAAGACACAGAACTCTGACAACCAGAGGCAAAAGGTTCAGAGGTGTATCATAATATCCACCCTTCTGCCTTCATTCACCTTAAATCCCTTTTGGTGCTCAGTGCAAGAAAAAATGAATTATTTGACAATTGTACATAGTTGTAATAGTCAAAGCCAACCCCCACCCCTAGCCCTTCAGTCCCGCCCCTAGATTCCCGCCACCATTCCCTCCCAATTCCGTATTCTGCAAAGGGTGGGACTTTATTTGCCCTGAAAAGGTGGTTGGTAACAGGACGGACAAGTTCTCTGCCCTTCACTATCGCATGTTCCCTACATGCAGTCAGAAGCAACAAGGCTCCAGGCATTCCTGTGGCCACGACTCCTTTTTCTTTTTACTGCCCCTCTGTGTTTGCAATCTAGTGCACTATGCTTTCAGGACACCCAATATGCCGCCCAAAAACACAAAAAAAATTCTGTTTGGCTACATCTTGATCAATGCTCCAGATCTGTGCTGGTCTGTACGGCGTGTGTGATTTGACATCCCTGCCACTATGGGAAGCTAGGCAAGAACTCAAAATAGTGTGGGGGTGGGGTGGGGGTGAGTCATGGGTGTAAAGACAATGCTGGCTTCTAGTGTGCTCAATAACTATTATTCATGTAGCTTCTACTTGAAGACTATGACACAGCCCCTTACATGACCCTGGTAGAGTATCTTCTGAACTCCCCATAAACATTGGTTTGTGCTAACCAGAAATGCTGCTGTAGCCAAATCACCCTTAAGGCAAGATGCAACCAACTTTTTATTTGCAACATATGGGTTACGTTTTTTGTTGTTGTTTGTTTGTTTGTTTGTTTGCTGCCTGCAGGTTTTATACAAATAACTATATTTGATTAAAATTGGAAGTATATAAAAAGTGAAATTACTAACATTAACCCAAATTACTTGCTCAACATGAATGCTATCACCAGAAATAATAAAAATATATATACTACTAAAATTTCAGTGAAGAATTAGCAGAATTCTTTGTATTCAGCTCAAAATCAAAGAAAGAAAAAAGAAAAATCTGCAACTCACAAACATTATGTTTATCACACAGCAATCAAGTTCCAAACGTATGCAACTTTAAAAAGGTATATATTAAACCATAAAAAATTCAAAAGTGAATGTATAGAAAGTATCTATTAAGCAAATATGAGGTCCCATTTTACCACAATGAAAACATTTTAAAGGCTTTAATTTAGCTGTGTGATAGCTGTGTGTGCTCTTAGCACCTTGCTTTCAATTCAATGTTTTGTTTTCTACTATTGCTTATATATTGTTTGCATGCTTGTTCTGTTTTATCTGAGGAGATGAGGCTTCATAGGAAAGAGGAGGGTTTGAAAGGAGAAATTATTGGACAACTTATTATTGCCTACTGTGCCTGGAATGTGTGGAAACTATGTGGCCTTCCCCATCCTTGTCCCTCCCTCTCCCCTTTCTAGGTTTCACTATCCCACTTTGAAAGGGCAAATTCTGTCATCATATCTCAGATCTCGGTTCCTCTGATTTGTGATTCCTCTCCTGCCTCTCCAGTACATACCAGGGGTCCTTCCCCAGGGCCGACCTGCTTAGAGTGCACAGGCACCAAGTCAAAAGCAAGAACAGACGCGCCATTAGCAATAATGACTAAAGTCAGAAGGAGGGTATCAGCAAGCTTAGAGGCCAAAGGGCCACTGCCTCAGTACAGAAGGAAACATGGTCTGGCAGCATTCTACGAGCAACCAAAAGTGCAGTTTGGGCCGCAGCACTGTGGTCAGGCTTGGGCCCTCGCTCTGTTAATTATGTGCTCTGAGCTGCACATAGGCTGAGCTGAACTCATGGACAAAATGCAGTGTGTTTAAGTCTACCAAGTTCTAAAACTTGAAAGGAAACAGCTGGGTTGTTAAGGAAGATGGGACCAAATTCACTAACATTTCCCAAGGCAACCGTCTCAAAGGCAAGTCTTTTTACTAAATATGTGTGTAGCCAATAGATGGGTCTGTTTTCAGGGCAATATGTCAAAAGGAAGAGACCACTACATCTTTTTCCTTTTCTATAGTAACAGACATTTTAATCAGGGAAAACTGGCACTCGGGTAAGTTTTCATACAGTTCGGGGACAAAATTCTAATAGCCATCCATACAAACCCTTAACAAAGGATGCTAGGGTGGAGAGAAAGCCATACAGAACAGCTCATCCTGTCCTGCATCTTATCACAAGCAATTCATATTAGACTGGAATTTTAATTTTTTATTTTGTGTAAAAAGCATCTTTAGATAACCATGTGAAATAAATATTACTTATTTTAGTATAAATGTGTAGATTTTTAATGACTGTTATAACGTAAATCTAGGTAAATGCCAAGCACACTGCTGGACAAGCAGTAGGCATGCAACTTAAAATAAGAATCCCAAAGGAAGCGGTTCGAGTCCCACTTGTGTCTGCAATACTGAGCTCCCAGATTCTTCTGTAACTTTGTCTGTGTGTGAATTAAAACCCACTGTTATGTAAAATGTAAGGCATTTTATTTGTTAAGTTATACACATACAGGTAGGTACCCTATGTTGTTTTCAAGAGGGATATTCTTTTAACGATAACATGCTATGAAAACTAGTACTACATTTTTAACCTAATTGCCTTAAATTTTTAGTGTTCAGTAGGCGAGTGTCAATTTCTTCTTTAGGAAAACAGCTTCCTCAAAGATTTCAATTTACTGTCTGTTTGGAGAGTCTGTTATGTTTTTCTGTTGCCATGAATTTAAAATTGCATCATCATCTTGGGAACGTTCGACATAGTAGTCTGTTTTCCTGCTTGATATTTGCCAACCACGGTTACAGTAACTGGCCCTTTGCCGACTATTTTGTGAGTACAAGGGTTTTGGCATTAAACACATTTTTTTTCTCATTAAATGTTTTTGTCTTAAAAATTTTAAATATAATCTGTCATCAGTACAGGTTTCATCAGAGACTTTTGCTTTGTTCTAATGTTAAATCTTACTGATCACGAAAGGTGATTCCGAGGAGGGCTAATGTTTTACGTCAATGTCTTTAAAATGCTGGGTTATAAAACTGAGGTGAACCCCCATATCTCGTGACAGTGAGTGCTGACCGGGGATGCCATACAGGACCACACCGTGCACACTCAGCCCTGACACACTGCAGCATCTTCAGCCAAAGCAGGCTAGCTACTGTCGAACTATACTGTGGTACCTCTGATCCCAAAGTCAAACTGCCCTGCGGTTCTCCTATTGAAAAGAATTTCCAAGACACAGTAAAACTTTGTTCTCAGAGGATCTAGTAGCCATCACTGGAAAACTGAAAACCCTACTTTAACTTTAATGGATTTTTGTTTGTTTAATTGTTTTGGGGTGATTATTTTGGAGCTATTTGGTTGGTTGTGGTTTGGGGAAGGTGGCAGCTCTTTGTGGGGGTTGCCTAGTAATTTTATAAAAACTTTAGTATTACACATTACTTAGTTTGGGTTTTCAATTCATTATAATGCTTAAAAGAATAATTCATGCTCTAAATCACAATTGCATGACAATTTAGATCTTCTTACTATTTAGTTATAGCCTAATAGATACTGTGTTCCTCTGTTTTCTCAAAACAGTAAAGTTCCTAGTTTATTAAATAGTATTCTGACAGAAAACTATGCTGCCCAACCAGCTCCAAATATATGGATACCTGTCTCTATGTATCTTATACAAAACGTCCGTGCTGTCTGTCATGTGTCTGCTGCATTCTGGAGCTGCCGCCACGGCCGTCTCATCTTCCTATGCCAACGCCTCAGCTGTGGTGTCCTGTGGTGTCCTGTACATAGGCTATGGTGTGAACATAGCTGTAATCTGCTTCTTCAACGTCAAGTCCACAAAGTCTGAGACAGTGCAATAACACTGTAGTCCACATGGCACACTGTGCAAATCACCCTCATCCCTGCCTGCGTTCTTTACCACAAATGCTGAAGCAGTGTTTTTAAGCGTTTCTTTGTTTCTAGACTTGTAATAAACATCTCTGTGTCATATCTACATAGTCAAGCTATGCCTGGTAGTTCAGTTTTTGAAATGTTGCCTATTAACTAGAGAAAAATATCGACTAAACTTCCCATATAATTGCTCAAATTCTCTTCTGTTGTCAATATAGGCCTGCTGTATTGTATGTAAATATAAGAGGGGCCTGTGGTGAGGCTCTGCCTGCCAAACCTTAGCTGTTAGGACAGGTCAAAGGTCGTACTTTCCTCAGAGGTGATTGATCTCCCACAGTCCAGTAGTCCAAACACTCGGTGTTGCAGAAGCACTGCCTGTGCACGCAAGGCCGTGGGGTCAGACCCCAACATTAGAAAATGAATGGTTGTAGACATCGAAGTTCTAGTATTTCAGGAAAGAGAGGGGCTAGAGGGGAAGGGAACTGGAAGAAGACGGAGGAAAACCCAGCACTATTAACAAAGGAAGATATTAAATGGGGGAGTTAATATGCAAAGTATATGTTTATGGAGAAATGACTGGCTCTGGGAGGTGTGCACATACAGGTCCGCGTGTGTTTAGAAGAGGAGCCTAAATCCCTAAAGCCCCACTGGGCTTCCCCCCACCCCTTGGTTTACCAGTCAGTCATTTTTTTTTTTCAATTTTAATTGTTTAACTTGTAAAGGTTATTAATTCAAGATTTAAGAATTATAAGCTTATTGTTAAACTCAGGACAACTCTATGAAGATTCATATTAATTTTCTGAAAATTTATGATGAAAGTATTTAGTACTGTCAGTAATTAATCCATACAAACAGCTTTGTTGGGGGTAATCCTGGATGGTTTCTCTATTCCTATATCAATAAACACCCGTCTTTCTCATGTTGTAAAGATTTTAATTGTTTTAATGAAGTCCCTAAGCATCCCCTATGTTAAAATATATCAAAAATATTTTTTAAATCTAAGGAGCAAAGTATCAGAATTAAATACTAAATGAGAAGTTCTTTAAATGCTTCTAGACATATATATTAAATAACAACTTTGTATCTTGGAGCTATACATATCATTAGGTTTGTAGCTACAGTGCATGGTCCATCATTCTGTTTACTAACTTCAGTGTCTTAGAGGGTTTTCACTCTAGTCTATATGAGCTCTGAATGCTGCAGAGAAGAAGAAGCACAATCCGTATTTTGTTTTGAGAGTTTCCAAACGAGTGATCCTGTCCTGTCTGCTCATGTAATAGCGCTGCGCTCTAGCCTGCGCTCTGTTGGCTTTCAATTCAGATTCTTGCCAGGAGCTAAGGCACGTGCGTAAGTGGCTGCGTCTTCTCTCATCCATCTGCCTTCGCATGCTGTCTTCCACTGTATTGCAAACTAGATGTTTTAGTTTCAGTTCTGTAAACAGGGTGTGGTTTAGCATATGCCTGTTTGTTTGGCTGTCCATCCTGCACCATTAATACAATGCCTTTCCTCCCATTTAATGGTGTTTGTATCTGTGTCCCTATATCTGCTGCATTTTAACTTCATTACAAGAAAACATAATTTTGTATTTATACTTTGCTGATCTATTCAGTAATTCTGCACCAATCAGCAGACTTCTCTGCATGTAGTAGTCTGTACAATTGTTCAACATCAGAATACTTGTTTATGTCAAAATGTCTATAAAATTGCCAGCATTGTTTTCCATTTCTGTCTGATAGAATACGTGAGATAGAAAATAAATGTGTAAATGAATCATCCGTGTCATTTCGGTTCTCTGCATGAAACCATGTGACATTAAGCATGGCACAAATCACTCCCCTCCCCGCCCCAGCCCATGGAAGCCTGACACCTCATTGATGATCCTTTAGGCAGGTGGTTTTTGAGGATTGGGGAAAGGTCTCAAATCCGGGGAGGATGGGATCTGGATGTTTTGCCACTCAAAGAAAGCACTTCATTTTCCTTTGCAAAGCAATTTTTACAAAGATGACAGGCAAATGTCACTTGTTTTATACTTTTTAAAAACTCCGTGCAGGTCCTGGAGAAATGGCTCAGTGGTTGAGATTGCTCCCTGCTCCAGCAGAGAATCCAGGCAGAACTTCCAATACCCATGTTGGGCAGCTCACAGCCACCTGTAACTCCACCTCCAGAGGATCAGACACCCCATTCTTCCCTCTGCAGTCATTAGCACTCTCATGTGCATGTGTGTGTGCATCTCTCTCTCGCGCGCACACACACACACACACACACACACACACAATTTAAAAGAATTTATTTTAAGTCTAATGCAGACAACCTTGCTAAAACTCTGGAGTAAAATAATCAAAAGTCTTTGAGATAGTTTCCCACTGTTATTTTTCCTACAGTCAATTCAGGACAGTCCCTATGGGTAAATTAGCCCTTGACTCTGGACCCAGCACCAGCTTCATGGGTATGTGACCTGAAGCAGCCCCTCAGAAAGCCTCCACACCCACAATGAAGTGATGCCTACTGGTATCATCTTGAAATTCTTAGTTTTGAAGGGAATGCCTTACATTTTTCACCACTTGGGTAAATGAAAGGACTTCCCACCAATTCAGAGCCTCCAACACAAGAGGTTAACAGAATAAGAGACATCTAGCACTTGCCATACATTACCATACATTACCATAAATTACCATACATTACCATGCATTACCAAACTTACTCATTTACTCTTCATAATATTTTGTCATCATCCCCATTTTAAAGACAAGGAAGTCAGGGCAGAAAGAGGTCAAGGACCTTGCTTGAGGGCACCTGCTAGGAATGCCAGGACTGGGACCCAAGCTTCACTTACACTGACTATTCAGGTTATACTGTGTCTTGCTTGTTGTGCTGCCTTTCCATCAAAGACAAGTACTTTGTCTTGTTTGTTAATATAGTGTTTGGGAAGTGTATCAGAGTCTTTCACCTTAATAACCTAAAAGTTTCAAAGATGATACCTTCTAAGAAATTGCATATCTCCACAGCAAAATGGCTCGGCTTTGCTCTTGTTTGTCAAAGACACTTGCACATGTTGACTTAATAAGATAGCCCTAAGCTTTAAGTAAGTAAATTTCCAGTAGACTGTGTCCTCAGATCAAACATAATTACAGAAAGCCACGTCTCTACCAACCTCCTTCTACATGAGGAAGAGGCAGGAGAAAAGCGCAGACGGAGCTGGCACTGGGTGTGACACCCCACCTCCATCCCACCTCTAATCATCTCTCTGCCTTCCTAGCTTGGAAACTATCACCAGTCTTCCTAAAATGGCAAAGGACAGAGGTCAGCACATATGAGTACATATCACTATAGTTGCCACTCTATTTAAAATAGGAGAAAGCTCATAGCCACATGTTTGTGAACATGAAAGGTTAGAACTGCTGAAGAATGATTCCATAGTATCATAGGAATAGGACAAGAAAATGAACTAATGATACTCTTTCGGGGTTCAGTGTCACAGATAGAGGAAACAGGTGTCCCCATAAAGCCCACTGTACCCACATCCTTCAAATTTGACAATAGCACCCAACACAGCTGAATAAAGGACTTACAGTCATCCTTGAGGGTTGGCACCCAGAGTGCACGATCTGTTCACACTAAGAAATTCTAAATCTCCCAATAAACATCTCGGTTCTGTTCACCACACTCATCAGAATTCTCTCTCTCTCTCTCATTGAAAACAGATTAAGACAAAAGATGATTAGGAGGTCACCCACTCTTAGAGCTCTACCTAAGAAAAATGGAAGACAATGAAGTTGAATGCAGAATTTTCACCTAGAGATGTGGTCCCTTCTCAATACCCCCATCTACCCTATTCATCCCCCGCTCCTCCTCAACCTTAGAAAACCAGTTGTACAGGGCATGATTTGGGAGACAAAAAAGATGGAGGCGGGAAGGGGATAATAGCATGGCTCTACAAGAACTAAAATAAGATTTTTTTCCTCCCTTCTCCACCTTCTCCCATATTCAACTTCGTGTAAACAGATGGGTTTAACAGTGTGACTCAGATGAGTGCAGAATAGCAGACTGCTGGAGCCAAAGCTGAGCACATGGCTTTCTTTATCCTTACAGCTCTACTGAACATCTTCTCCAAGACAGACTGCAGCAGCCCTGGCCAACACATTAGAACGTAACTAGGAAAATGATCTAATGAGGTCCCTGATCAAGGCTAAGTGTTACATGAATGACTGTCTCTCACTGGCCAAAACAGTTCTGTGCTTTCTCATGACACACACTGATGTCAGAAAGTATCAGCAGAGAGCAGAGACTATTGGAACACTTCACAAGCCTCGGTGACATAAGCCATGTGTCTCTAAAAGTCACGAGTACTCTAGGTGGATGGGGAGTACCTTCAGAGGGGAATCGTGGAGAACTCTCTGGCCAAATGAAAGAGAATAGGAGAAGTAGAGAAAGATATGTTCAAGGACGTTTTTTTAATGCTGTTGCTGTACAGAAAGGTAGAAGAAACACTCACACAACATACCAATGTTTTGTTAAGTAATTCCCCAAATAACCAGCATTCAATTAATTCATATTTTATCTTTTGTGCTGAGTACTAGCCTCATCCTTAGTACCAGGGACCCAAGACTAGTAACATGGGGTGCCTGCCCTAAAGAGCTCACAGGCAACATTGCATGGAAAGCAAAAGTCAGCCACCTAACCCTCTGTCCTCTGCCTTGTCTCCTCCCCACCAAGTGTTTCACTAACTCAAGATGCACCCTTTGTATACAACAGCCAAATCAACTACCTCAGGCAATCAAAGAAGCGAATCCACAGATTAGCTTCATTACTACAAGGAACAAAGATCTCAATATCTCCCTCTGTAGTCATGATATTGCTGCAGTAGCTGATGTACTTTAAGAGCCTGTTATAAACTTGCTACTTGCTTCAATGCTCACTCTCAAAAGCAGTTGGTTAACAGGAATCCTTAGCAGTCTTCAGTGAAAACACATGTAGAAAAAATGGGAACAACTTCAGTATGAGGAAATCAGGTGTCCTTTAGGCAGAGCCTCCACTGTGATGGATGTCCCCCATTAGCGATAAGGACAGAGCGGGTGAGTTCATCTTCCTAGGATGGCTTCATGATTAGGATAGATTCTTAGCCATCTGTCATGAGAAGCACAGACCTATCAGGACAGAAGAGAATGAAGCAGATGACCTTTCTGTATCCTTTTAATTTCCAAGACTCTATAATCTGTGATGCTCCAGGATCAAATTTATGCATGCTTGCATGTATGTATGTATGTATGTATGTATCTATCTATCTATCTATCTATCTATTTCTAAAGTCTGTGGTGAAGTGTCCTCACTGCATTTTATCCAGCTTCCTTTTACCATAGATGAAAACATTGAAGGGGGAGGCAAGAAATCTGCAAAAACATTTTTAAGATTTTAATAATCATATATCTACATTTATGCAGGAACAAAAATGCTATTTAGAGAAGAACACACCAAAAGATCTTGAAATACAAATGGCAGGCACGACATAAGGCTACATCCTAGAAACCCAAGCAAACAAACCCTGCACCACATGCAGTAAATGAGTCTGAATTGCCTTTGTGAGGATGAGGGCAAATTAATGAGTATTTATCACTTGTACACACAAAGTGATTCTGAAATGTCAATGATTCCGGAAAGAAATAAAAACAGTAATATTAGAATAGTTCTAATTTTAAGAATTCAAGTTATGAGGCTGAAGAGATAGCTCAGTGGTTAAGAGTACATGCTGCTCTTCCAAAGGCTCAAGGTACAATTCTCAGACCCTGCGCAGTAGCTCACAAACCACAGATACTCGAGTTCCAGGACATCTAACGTATGCTGCCAGCACTCTAGGGCACCAGCGGCGCACACATGGTACACAGTCATGCAGACATACATGCAGGCAAAACCCATACACATAAAACATTTTTTAAAAAAACGAATTCAAATTCTTTTCTAAGTAGAATTAAGAAAATATGACTTATGTTTTGTTTGATTTTAGCAAGAAAATACTGTATGCATTATAAAGTAATATATCAAAGAAGCCACAGCTTTAAAGCAAAACCCCAGTCTATTTCTCAGGCAGTAAGTACGACACCCCAACATCTGTAGGATAAAAGTAAACCTGTTAGGCTTTTGGCATTACCACAGCCATTATCCCAAGGGAAGATGACAGATCGACCAGAATTCCTATTTCCAGTGCCCAACCCAATTTCTGACCATCCTCACTATGCCATTCTCTGTCATGTCTCCTCACTTGATGCCCTCCGTATTTTATCATGCTCTGAGACCTTCCCCTTCAGTTGATTACTTTATCATGCTCTGAGACCTTCCCTTCAGTTGATTACTTTTTCAGTGCTTTTTTCCTACTCCCATGATCCCACCTAAACTGAAGTAAGAACATCAAGCAAATAGAGTCTCCCTTTTATTCCCATGCTTTCAACACTCGGACAGCACTCAGTAAAGAGGCATTTGAAAGAACAAGTGAGAAAATGGGGGGAAGGCGGAGCTGTTATTCCAGAAAGAACCAAAGCAGGGAAAATTTGAAGAAGTCTAATTCAGAACTAAAGACTTAAAATGAGGAAGAAGTGGAGCATTGAGAGGTGTCTGTCTGTGCAGGGTAATTCCTTTAAGGAGGACCAGCAAGCTGGGCTTCCCACATAATGCAGAGTCTCAGGGGAGAAAACACCAAAGGAGAAATAGAAGAAATCTCTGCCTTTGGTGAACCTGCAGACAACAGGAAGACATCTTGTAAGCATCACCTCTTGAAAGAGGAGAAGTAAAATAAACGCTGAGCTGAAACAAAGGCAAAGTGCAAGAACTCTGCAGGGGGGATCGAAATTGAGCATGGAGAGTTGAGGAGGGCCCATGGAGCCAGTAGAATCTGTGCTGAAGGGGTTCTGAGAAGCAAGGAGAAGAAAGCACCTACTGAGCATAGCAATTGATACATAAAGTGCCAAGTGTATTCATGAAACAACAAACTTTTCCCAGTGTGCATGAAGTGTAAAACAACCTGGGGTGTGTGTCAGTCAACCAATTTTAAAGAAAAACTCATTTTGCCTCATGAAGTCAGAGGCTTCAATCCATAGTTGCCTGAATTAACCTCATCACATCTGTGGCCATAGTTAAGACAACCATAGAGGCAACATTGGTCACCTTAGAGTGGTGAGCAAGACCAGGAATGGAGTTGAAGGTAGGCCAGAGACAAAATATAATGTCAAGGCATGTCCTCAGTGATCTGTTTTCTCCAGACAGGTCCCACCTCCTAGTTTGGATCACCTCCAAATAGCCTATTAAGCTATGAGCTTATCAATGGCTTAATGTGTTGATAAAGTCAAGGCCCTTAGGATCCAATCACCTCCCAAAGTATCCCACATTCAAACATTGCTGCACAGCGATCATGCCTTTAACACATGATATGCTAGTAGGCATTACATATCTGTATTAGTCAGGGTTCTCTAGAGTCACAGAACTTATAGGGAGTCTCTATATAGTAAGGGAATTTGTTAATGACTTACAGTCTGTAGTCAAACTCCCCAACAATGGTCAGCAGTAGCTGTGAATGAAAACCCAAGGATCTAGCAGTTGCTTAGTCCCACAAGGCTCGCAGGCGAAGAAGATAGAATCTTCCTCCTTCCAAGGTCCTTATGTAGATCTCCAGCAGCAGGTGTGGCCCAGATTAGAGGTGTGCGTACCACCACACCTGAAACTTGTGTGTTCCAGACTCAAGATCTAGATCACAGGTGAGCCCTCTAATTCCGGATTGTAAGTCACTCCAGATATAGTCAAGCTGACAATCAGAAATAACCACTACAATATCCAAACCATAACAGTGTGAAAGGCCTTGAAAATAATATAAAATAATTTCCCATTTCATTCATGCAAAGTGTGGTTGTTTTGAAGAAGTGACCAGTAAAAGAAGACACAAAGAGGATAAGGCACTTAAAAACCAGAAAGCAAGCTCAAGGGAGGAAGTTTGTGATCACTCACCATGTGATAGAGAATACATTGTCTGACCTTATGTGGTCTTCGCAAACCCCATGAGAGGAAAGACAGTATTCCTGCTAACCCGTTGGGATTTGGACATCAAGGCTTAGAAGCTGAGTTTTGAAAGCACAGTACTATATTTATAATTTAGGTGAGAACTGATGAGCATCTGAGCTAGGACACACTAAGAGCCAGAGGAATGGCAGGAAGGAATGGTATTCCGAATGCTGTGCCTTATACGCTACTGTTTCCATTAGGTTTCTTATGTGGCAAGGGTATCTACCAAAACCATACTCATTTATATAACTATAGGAACTTATTGGATCAAAAATTGAAAATTCAGTTTGATATCAACCTGGTCTACAGAGTGTGTTCCCAGACAGTCAAGGATACCTGACTCAAAAAGAAAAACAAACAAACAAACAAACAAAAAACCAGTAGCCAGAGAGATGGCTCAGTGCTTAAGAGCACTTGTTGCTCTTGCAAAAGACCTGGGTTTAGTTCTCAGCGCCCATATAGTGGCTCAAAACCACATCTACCTCCAGTTCCAAGGGACCTGATGCCATCTTCTGAACTTTGCAGGCATCAGAGATGCACAAACATACATGTAGGCAAAACATCAATACATAGAAAACAAAATGAACCAATCTTTTAAAATTTACCAAATTGAAAATTCAGCAAAACTTCAAATGTGATCTGTTTACTGACTCAGACTACGAATGAGTGCCATCCACTGCGCTGCCATCTGTAGAATAAGAATCACGTGCAGTCACTCACGGTGATGTTGGCAGTTTCAGACTATCCCCTCATCACTCAAAATAACTGCCTTGGATTCAGGACTCATACCCTGGTACAACCTTGTGGTTTACTTTTAAGAAAAATAATGAGAAAAACTATATTTGTTGAAATTGAGAATTGCTTTAGAATACCAAAAGAAGTGATTGGACACAGTGACACCTATAATCCCAGCACCCAGGAGCCAGAGGCAGGCGGGTCATGAGTTCAAGGGGATCCTGACTAATAATGAGTCTGAGAACATCCTGGACTATATAATATGACCGCCTCTCCAAAAAATAAACAAACAAGAAGATAGGGAGTGGAAGGGGAGGGAGAGAGGAAGGGAGTGAAAGAGAAAAACAAAACAGACATGTGAAACTAAACGTTAAAAGTTGGCAAATCCTGGACCATCATGAACCCCTCAGCATTACTATTAGTTAACAGATACACCTCTGGAATCTTCTTCCAGTACTTTTGGCTGCATGTTCTTTGGATGATTCTTTATATGATAATATTTTCTGTGGAGAAGATAGAAATTATTTCATTCTTTCCTCTCTGCAGTTAACGATCCTTGTTTTTGTTCCTCCTAGTTTATGAAAGTTTTTTTTGTTTTTTACTATCTTACAACGCATTTTGGATATCACTTCTACAGTTTCCACTGTGGCTTCTTGTTTAGGTAGGGCTTCCTATGCTTCAGAAAACTTAGGCCTTGGTCCCCACTGGCCAGTGCTGAGGCAGTTGGCTAAGATCCACCCCACCTTTGGTATACCCCACACATCTGAACAGGAAATGGATAAACAGCGAGTGGAGTAGTCTCTAAGGAATTTGTCTTGGGATTAAAGATGGTGCCTGGATGTTCAATAACACCCAACAGGTCTTGAGGGAATATGGTATGTGGCTAGTCCCAGACCTCCAGTCAAGACTTACTGGATAAAAATAGAAAGTATTTTTCACTCAGAGAACAAAAAGTGAACTAGAATGTCTGTGACTTGGGCAACCCTTACAGATTTAAACTGGCTCTATGTGTATCTTATTCTAGGAATAGTGGATAGCTGACATTTGGTGTTCAACGGCAGGTGGTAGAAATGAAAAGGGCTAGCCAAGGCTGGGCAGTGGTGGCGCATGCCTTTAATCCCAGCACTCAGGAGGCAGAGGCAGGTGGATTTCTGAGTTCAAGGCCAGCCTGGTCTACAGAGTGAGTTCCAGGACAGCCAGGGCTACACAGAGAGACCCTGTCACGAAAAAAAAAAAAAGAAAAGAAAAGAAAAGGGCTAGCCAAATGATGCAAGCACATTTAAAACTCATGTTAAATGTGCTGTGCACTGTACTTGTTCACATAACATAAATCAGGGAAAGTCACATGACCAACCCAAAACTTAGGAAGGAAGGCACTCAACAAGGAATGTAACTTAGTTGGCAGAATACTTAAATCACCAAGGAAACCTGGGTTCTTTCTTGGACCTTTCAGCTCATTGATAAAAGGATTGAAAAACAGACTCGAAGTTTGCATCTGTGTTTATTTACATTTAGTCTGAAGAATTTGATATTAGTAAGGTTTGCCTACTAACTGTAAATTCTCTCTGGTTTTGTGTATATAGAAACCTTTTTAATTTATTTTCAGTTTTGAAATAGTTTCTTTGGATAAAACAATCTTAGACAACAACATTTTTTCTTTGACCACTTTAAACTTGTAATATTTCTGTCTCTAGTCACACTGACTCTGGTTCCATTGTTTCTGGATCCACTGCCTCTGGGTTTCACTGCCTCTGGGTTCCACTGGTTTTGGTGAAAAGTTGGCTGTTAAGCTGGGAGATATCTCTCTCTCTCTCTCTCTCTCTCTCTCTCTCTCATATTTATTTTAAATAATTTTATTGGTTGGTTGGTTGGTTGGTTGGTTGGTTGGAATGGGCTCACTTCGTATGGCCTAGAACTCACTCTGAAGACCAGACTGGCTTGAATTGCAGTGCTCCTCCAGTCTTTCCCTCTCAGGCGCTATGATTACAAGCACCTACCAGCATAACCCACTAGAGTTCTTTTCCTGGTGTTTTTCTTTGGCTTTCCACATTTTTTTTTCCTGATGAGCATCTTTATGACATGCTACAGTTCCATACTTGGACGTTACCATATGTTATGACTTACAGTGTTTTTTGTTGTGCATGGAAAGTGTTTGTTCTGATAGAAACAGAGCAGTGTAATTACTCTCAGCAAACAAGGCGCTGCTTCCTGACCACTATTTCTCAGCATGGATCAAATTTGTGCATCTTTGCACTGTATTGCCTTGTTAGAAAACACCCATATCACTCAAATTTCCATTCGTCTTTAATAAGTGGTGAAATCACATGTATACCAAAGAAGTGTTTTAAAATAAATATATTCATAATAATTGTTGATAGACATTATATTTGTAGACCTATTTTATATACCTACAATCAGATAAAAATTTCTCTAGCAAAAGAGATTGTGAAAAATGTTTAAGAAGCCCTTATCTAGATTGGGTTACATCTAATTGAGTTGTGGGCCAAAGGGGTCTCATGGGAACCCCCAAACAACCCTCAAACCACCCAGGCTTTTGTGCCCCACAAAAGACAGCAAGGTCCCATTGCTGAAGACAACACTCCCATACTCGTTGAACATAGAGGTCAAACTGATGCCTACATAGAGCCTTCACCCCTATGTGCTAGGATCTTTGGAATAGGAAAGTACTCTACATGCTACCAAAGGAGAAACATAAACACCAATCCATCCATAAATCCTTTGATCTACAATGATGTCCTGACTGCAAGATATGCTCTGACAATGGTGGCACAAACACTGTGGATGTAACCAACCAATTTCTGATTTGACTTAAGGCCTATTCCACAAGACGGAGTGCAAATGCAATACTGCATAAGTATCCAAGACTAAATAGCCCAGGGACAGAGGGTAAAACCAAACACTACTGTCAATAATTAATAATAATAATAATAAATGTAGCAATAAAATAACTCCTAATAACATTCCGCTATCCTCGTAGGTCAGTCCCTTGCTCAGCTATCATTAGAGAACCTTCCTCCTACAGTAGTTGGGAACAAATTCAGAGACTGATAGACAGACTTATGTACAATGAAAGACCTAGGAACACTCATCCCTAAATAGGATGTCTCCATTAAATATTTTCCCGCAGAGCTCTGGGAAACCCAAGAAAGAGGAGATGAAAAGACATTAAGAACCAGAGGGTTTGGAGAACATCAAGGAAACAAGGTCCTCTGCATCAATGATCAAAGCCCATATGAACTCTCAGAGTACTAATGCAGTGTGCACAGGGCCTGCCCAGGATTGCTCAAGGTCCTCAGCATGTGTGTTATGGCTTTCATTTTAATGTTTTTATGGGATTCCCGAGTATGGGAACAAGTGGGTCTCTGATTCCTATCCCTTCTCTTGGGCTCTTGTCCTTCTGTTTGCTTGTCTTGTCCAACTACAATGTGATCATTTTTGTCTTATTTTATTTTATTTTGTTATATCTTATTATTGCCCCTTAGAAGCCTGATTGTTTTCAAATGAGAGACAGAAAGAAAGTGGATCAGGACAGCAGAGGAGCAGAGGGAGGGGAAATCGTAAACAGGATATATTATGTGAGGAAAAGATTTATTTTCAATAAAAAGGAGAGAAAAAACACACCAAAATCGAAACAAAAAATTATAAAAAATAAAAGAAGCCCTTATCTAAAATATCAGTCAATAAGGAGTAATATTCAGAATAATGGGGTGAGTTTCTATTGTATGCTGAGCCTCTTTCTTTAATAAAGATCAAAGGTATCTCCTTAGGATGAATTTTTACCAAGGAAGTTAATATCGTTCAGAAAAGGTCAACTGAAAGACACTAGTACTAATTAATTTCTCCCTGACAAATCATCCACTTCTTAGCTTAATCACATTACACGTATTTCTACACTATATGTTTCTAGTTCACTCGAAATTAACTATACCATTTTCTTGGGTAAGAATTCAAAGTTCTATTTCTTCGTTTTATAATCAATCATTGCATGCAATCTTCCTCTTTTTTGAGATCTTTTTGTAAGGAGGAAGGATTTAAATAAACCTCCAATAAATAAATAACCATAAGAACCCTGTTGCAAGTAGAGTTTTTCTTCTAATAAGATAAAGGGTACAAATAACAAACCCGCCCCCAGGACTCAGGAACTAGGCCGAAGAGGAGCAGGGAAAATTGCTGAGCCGGAAGGGTTGGGTGACACCAGGGACACAGTGTCTTCCAGACACAACAGGACGGACACACACATGAACTCACAGGTCCAAGGCAAGGGGGCCCAGGACTGAGATGAGGAAGTAGATACAAGCTCCCATTTAACGAAGAGGCTGTTTTCAGTTGACAACTGCTTGCAAAGGAAAACTTAGTTTTCTCCAATGGAGTCTCACTGGGTAGAAAACTCACACTTAAGGGCAGGTGCCATGCCCAGGTGTTTGTGTGCGCGCACAGACTTTTCATTCTTTTTCTTTTATAAAGGTTCTGATTTGCTTGTTTGTTTGCCTATTTCCCAGAGAGAACAGGAAGAAGGGATGGAGTTAGATGACCAGGGAGGTGGGAA
>JADRCH010000109.1:2032090-2061186 GCA_019843965.1 Rhynchomys soricoides | reverse complement strand
AGGTGAGGGAGGAGTACCAGGGAGGTGGGGAGAGGTGGGGAGGAGTACCAGGGAGGTGAGGGAGGGAAACTGTGGTCAAGGGATGTTATATAAAAAAATACTTTCAATAGAAAAGAACATACTAAGTGGTGAACCACTCACATATCTACTGTCGAGGAAGATGGACAGTAGGCCATGGATTTGAAGTAAAAAGGATCAGAGCTCATTTAAATTTAGGAGAAACCTATAATCCTAGTTCAGGAGGCCCAGATAGTAGAATCTCTTGAGCCCAAGAGTTTGAGGGCAGCCTGGGGTGAAATGGGATGTCTCCCAAAGAAGGTAAGGAGAAAAAGGCAAAGAAAGAGACACTAAAGACACTGGAAGACACTGGAAGACACTGGAAGATGGTGGGGATGCGGAAGCAGTTGGGTTATGCCCCCTTGATTGTCTTTAACCTCGATCACTGCCCAGCCTGTAACTCACTCTTGTTTCAAGGCTACAGAAAGGCCCAAGGAGACAGAATCCTAAACTAAGAAGAGAGGAGGGAAGGACTCTGAGCCTGTCAATCACAGTGGCTGTGTCCTCCTTTCTGGAGACTGCCCAGTGGGATGGTTCTACCTCCCAGGCACTTGCTGTGCACATTTTCTTTTGCAGAAAAATTTCTCTTAAACTTCCTAGAAATTACCCTAGGAAGTTCCCAAGTATTGAAGTTCTGAAAGAAATTTCACAAACAGCCTAAAAATTCTTTTGTGTGTGTGTGTGTGTGTGTGTAAATGAAAACCTTTGCTCTCACAGAACAAGTAATCAAGCATTATTCTCCAAAGAGCCATTTCCTCTCTGTGAGCACAAAAGTGCATGTTGGAGTTTTCATAAATGGAGCTGTTTGATAAATGAGCACCAGCAGAAGAACCACACTAGCATTCAAGAGGTAAGAACCCAACCAGAAAATAAGAGCCCTGACAGTGGTGGGACAATTCTTTCAGCATGAGAAACTATCTCAATTGATTTTTATAGTGTGTGTGTGTGTGTGTGTGTGCGCATGTGTATGTGTATGTGTGTTTGTATGTGTTTGTGTGTATATGCGCTTATGAGTGTACATGTGTTTGTATATGTGTGGTGTGTATGTGTGTGTATGTGCTTGTATGTGTATATATGTTTGTTTGTGTGCATGTGTGTGTGTTTGTGTATGCACACACTTGGATGGAACCTAGATCCTCCTGCTAAGCACATGCTGTAACATGAAGGCATGTGCCCAGTCTAAGACACAATCTTAAAGACTCCAGACCCAGAATATTATAAACAGTTTAGACACCCCCAACACAGAGAAAAAAAGAAAAGAAAAGCTGATTTAAATTTGTGAGGGAAAGTGTTGCTTCAAAAATTAATTCTTAATTTGAATAAACCACAATACAAAGACTTATAACGAAGATGGTGTTGTGGAGTATCTATCCACCAGAGCAGACTATTTGGACATGGGTTTAAACCAATAGGAGTCTTTATTAGCCAGCGGCTGATGGCACTGGGTGTTCAGGACCCCAGTGAAGCCCTGAGCCTTTCTCACAGTGAGCTTTTAAGCACACAGACACACACACACACACACACACCGACCCCATCACCCTCCCCACACACACACACACAAATACTCTGTGTTGACATACTTCAGTTAACAAGAACATTTAGCCAGAAGTGGAACTACAGAAGCTTCCAGAACTCTGGACTTTGATGGGTTAGGTCTCTGTCTTCATTTTGGCAGGTAGTGCTGTTCTGCTTGCTGAGTTTTATGGCCTGGATGGTACTTCCATCATGGAGTCAGTTATGCTAAGGTCTGAGAACCTACTAAGTCAGAGGCCCTGTTATAATAGATGCAATTTTTTGCAAAAGATAAGAGTACAACACAGTACAGCCCAGACTCATGGTTCTGTAGTGTATGAACTCTCTGCAGCAATTGTCTAGTTCCCATTACAAGTGTGTGACAAGAGTTCCCTGATAGCATGTGTGATGCCTATTTTTTGTTGTCAACTTGACACAGCTGGAATTAACTAAAATCTATGTAAGATTTTTGTTTAGTTTGAAATAAGTCGACACCTTCATCTGGAAGCCTGTATAAGGACACGGAAGAAGGAAGCCTTTGGTCTTTGCCTTGCTTTAGAGCCTACTATTGGATTCTTGGATTTTCTACTGTCAGCACGCCATTGTTTGATTAGCTGGACCACAGCCTGTAAGTCATTCTAATAAATTTCAACAGGGTGATTTTCAGAAACCTCCTGAATATTACCAGACTGAGTATCAGTTTTTGTACTCTACCCAACCTTAAACCAATCACTACTTGAGGAAATACCTAGTTCTGACTTGCCAGAACTGGGATACTGGATTTGGAGAAGATCTTCCCACCCAGGCATAAAGTGAAAGAGTTAGAAATTTCCTGAGAGAAATCAAGATAGCATTCTAAAAAGCACACAGAGCTGAAGCTGAGCAGGGATATCACTACTTATGCCACTTACGTTAATAGTTCAGTTTTAGTCATCTCTTCAATAGCCAGTGAAAATAAAGATTTCCCCAATTTTCTCTTTTATCCTTTGAATGCTAACAGGTCTAAGCATGAAGAATGAAACCATTAAGAGAAATTATACTAATTTTGTCTGAGAATTTGAAGTTTTCTAAATTCAAAAAGAAAATGTATCCCATTTTGAGTCCTTTGTGGTTGTTGTTCTGGGACTAGCTTACCTGGTCTATAAAATCGAGAGCTTTTCCTTAGATGATGGTTAAGGTTGATTGACAGCTTGATAGGATCTAAAATCACCCAGAAGGAGACAGACTCTATGTCTTAGTCAAGGTTGCTATTCCTGCACAAACATCATGACCAAGAGGCAAGTTGGGAAGGAAAGGGTTTATTCGGCTTACTCTTCCACATCACCGTTCATCACATAAGGAAATCAGGACTGCGACTCAAGCAGGTCAGGAAGCAGAAGCTGATGCAGAGGCCATGGAGGGATGTTCCTTACTGGCTTGCTTCTCCTGGCTTGCTCAGCTGGCTTTCTTATAGAGCCCAAGACTACCAGCCCACAGATGGTACCACTCACAAGGGGCCCTCCTCTCTTGATCACTAATTGAGAAAATGCCTTACCGCTGGATCTCATGGAGGCATTTTCTCAACTGAAATTCCTTTCTCTGTGATAACTCCAGTTTGTGTCAAGTTGACAAACAAAACTAGCCAGTACACTCTAGAACAAGTCTGTGAGGAAGTTTCTAGAATGGGTTATTGGAGGTGAGAGGACGCAAAAATGGGTGTTGTCACTGTTCCATAGACTTGGTTCCCTAGCAAAATAACAAAGAGAGTAGAGCACTGGCACTCATCCCCTGTGCTTCCCCACCCCAGAGGCAATGTGACTGGTCCCCGAGTCCTCCTGAATCCCACCTAAAAGCTGGATGCCCCATAGCCTATTGTAATAGGCAGTCTTCTTTCATAGTAGAGTCATCTAGGTTGAAAGAACCCCAATTGAGAAAATGCCCCATAATGTTGACCTGCAGGCAAGCCTGTAAGGCATTCTTTTGATGTAGGAAGGCACATTGTGGGCAGGTGTTTCAGAGGGTTACAAGAAAATAAACGTAACAAGCCAGTAAGTAATGCTTCTCTACTGCTTTTACTTCAGTACCTCCCTCCAGGATCTTGCCCTGATTCCCCTTGGTGATGTAGTGTGACCAGAGAGTTGTAAGATGAAAGAAACCCTTTCCTCCTCAGGTTGGCTTTGGTCATTGTGTTTATTATAGTAATCGAATGCCTAATAAAAAATCTACCTGTGATCCCAGCAGTTGGGAAGCAGAGATAGGGGAGTTCCAGGAACAAGCTGGTAAGCTGAATCAGATAAATGAGCATCAGGAGCCCCTGCCTGGATAAACAATGTAGAGAACAATAATAGAGGAAGCTCCGCATGTAACATCCATGTGCCCACACATATGTAAATAAAAATTTACAACACACACAAATAAAACATTACTTCTCCTCCCATCTATCCTTTCCAAAATCAATGTTTTATTTTTCTTTCCTCTATAGTGTCAAGTAAATACTTAAAAGTTTAATTGATTAAAATAGAATTGGGTGTCTGTCATGTACCTATATCCCCTTAGTTGGGAAGGACAAGAAGGTTAAGAGTTCAAGGTAATCCTCAACTACATAGAGAATTTGAGGTTATACTGGGCTATTGGAGGCCCTATCTTTGGGGGAGATTGGTTGGGTTTTTTTTTTTTAGTTTTAAATTGGAATCTCTTTATAACCAAGATTATATGAAAGTAGAAACAAGAACTACCTACCTACCTAGTCCCATCAGGTAATTCTCCAAGTTGGTGACTCTGGTACCAGCAAACAGGTTCAGTTGTGTAATGGAAACTCTGCTTCATCACATCCTGGTGATGCCAAGCACATCTCCTGTAGATCATAAACCAAAACCAAAGTGGCTCTCAAGGATCTGGAAAACAATATCTGGATGAAGTACAGATGCTATTTCTCATAGAATAATATGCAAAGAACTATACCAAAAAAGAATAGTCTGTTAAAACTTAAATTTTGAGAATTATGCAGTTCATTTATGTAAAAAAAAAATCTAAAATAAGTGAGTCTGGTGCAATTCCAGAACATAGAAGACTGAGGCAAGATAACCACACAGTCACAGGCAGCCTGGGCTACACTGTAGCCTCCCATTTCAAAAAAAGTAAACATTACTAAAAAAAATTGACCAGTTGCTGAGCAGCCAGGGTTACGTAGTTGAGAGCATCTAGACCTAGCTCTACAGTAGCAGTAGCAACACTTCATTAATCTACTACTTGGGCACTACATGTAGTAAAATTTAGTGCCAGAGTTTACCGAAAGAATCAAATCTCTCAAATGTAACCTTTTTAGTGTCTCAAGGAACAAACCTCTGGCTATAGACAATTTCCTTCCAAATAGTACTCAAGTCACCCAGCTGCCGGTATGCCACGTCAGCGACTATCGAGTTTATAAAAACCATGAAAAGTTAACTTACTTTCCAATGAATTTTTAAATATCTTCTTTGGTAGCTGTCAAATAAAAAGTATTTTTTAAATTAATTCATAGACCTGCCCCTAGAAACTTTGCAGGTGTGGCTCCTGTGTCACATGTACATCACTAGGTGGCGGAGAGGAGAAAGGCTATGTCTATGCTCAGTGCTCTGACCTATGATGTTCATAGGTCAACTTTCCCTGAAAAAGAGAACCTGAGAAGGCCACCAGTTTGGTGCCACCCAGGCCCTGACAGTTCCCAGGACTGGGAGCAAGCTGGAAACTAGAATAACCCCACCTGGAACTGAGGGCCACAAGCAGCAGTGAGCCAAGACAGAGGACCCTCACATGGGGCCAGGCGAGAGTGAGACCAAGATGACCACCAGACTGGCACCATGGGACCTGGACAGGGAGCTAGCCTGAGATGACCACCAGCCAGGCACCATAATGCACAAGTGAGGCATAGCACTCCTGAGAAGATTTCAGACACTCAGGGATCTCAGGCACCCCTAAGAGGAGCAAGTAAATGGTAGAAAAGTGGAAGAAGAAGAAAAACAGAAGGGTGTGAGCCCAGTGAAGAGAGGCAGAACTGGAGACTCAAGGGTAGTGAGGAACAGCCTGATGTGAGTAGCCTGTGATGCCACCTAGGACAATGGTGGGGTCGTGGCCTGTGCTGCCACTGGGGTCTATGTGGTCTGGGTTGTCATCCAGAGACATGTGGTGTCTGAGGTCTGTCTGTGCAGAACTGGCCCCTCACCTGGGCATCCTGGGAGTGCTGATCTTGGGGGCATAAGAACAGGAGAGATGACCCCACCCATAGCCAACTGTGGTACTCCTGGAGAGAGTAGCCTATACATTGCAGGAGTTGTGGCTGAGCAGGTCCTGCCAGTTGTCTGCCATGTAGTGATGAGAGATGACCTCCCTCACCCTTTACCACCTATGGCAGGCAGGAGAGCTGGTCCCAAGGCCATCAGAGTAGAGAGCTGTCCCTGTCCCTCACCTACTGCATCACTCAGGGAGCAGCCCTCCACCTCACCTGGGCAGCACAGTAGAGCTGGCCCTGAATGTGTAGATTGCAGGTGAGTGGCCCCAAGGATGTGAGTGTGGGAGAGCAGGCCCTGCCTCTTGTTTGCTGGGCAGAGGTGCAGACCAGAGAGAGATGCCTTCCCCCCCCTCCCTCATTCCTTGCCATCTATGGCAGACAGGAAAGCTGGCCCCAGGGTCGCAAGAGTGGGAGAACTGACCTATACCTGCTGAAACACTCAGGCGAGCGGGCCCTGCACCTTGCCTGGGCAGCAGGATAGATCTAGCCCTGGTAGCAGGGATTGCTGGTGAGCTAGCCCTGAGAGCATGAGAGAAAGAACCTGTGAGCTGACCAGCTCAAATATCTCTCAGGACAAATCCAGGGCTATGACTTGGTCCACCCAACATCTATCCCATCAATGAAATGCTGAAGTAAATGAAGGGGCTAGCCTACAGATCCAAAACTACAGGATCTCCCTGACACTGGGCAACAACAAGATATCTAAGAGGAGTTCCAGTGATATTCCAGTATTGATAGTAGAGCAGAAGCCAGCGGCCTTGAACCAGACCAACGACTCATTGCAATGAACATTTGCCAGCAAAGAAATGTAGACAAAAGGGTAGGCTGTGGGACACACCGTGACACACACAGCTTCCACAGTAAGATTTCTTTTTCTCTGTTGCGGAGGAGGTTGCAAGGGTGGAGAGTGGATTTGAGGGGAGGAGGAGATGAGTGGGCTTGAGGTACCTGATGTGAAATTCACAAAGGACCAATAAAAAGTTTTTAAAAATTAATCCATAGAGAATTTAAATTACTAGATCATGTGTTCTTTTTAAAATGGAGTCTTGTCTGACCATTTCCTGAGACAAAATAACTTAAAAACTTGGGGGCCACAAGTCACAATGATAAACACATTTCATATTACAATTCGGCAAATACATATCTATGTAAGAATACATATAAATTTATACCAAGATTCATAAACACCTGTTTAACAAAATAATATTTTATTAGGTGAGAATGATTTCTCTATATTATTTCATTCTGGTACATATTTTTTTTTAATTTTTCAAAGACACACTAAATTAATTTTAGGAGCTGCTAATTAATGGAATGCTGAAGGTTTAAATCCACAGCCTTAGCTTAAGATGGTGTTTCACACGTGTAATACAAGCTCTTCAGAGCCTGAGGCAGGGAGATCATTGCAAACATCAAGGCTAGATAGAGTGAGATTATCTCAAAACAACAATAAAATCCAGGCATGGTGGCACAAGTTTGTGGTCCTCACAATTTAAGGCAGGAGAATCAAGGCATGCATGGTATGTCAGAGACCAGCCTCACTGAAATGAGACCCTGGCTTAAAAATCAATAACAAAAGCATCCTTAGATACTTTGCTGTACTATGGAACCTAAAAACCAGGGTAACTAAAAACTACATAAAAGAAATAGCTTTGGTTATTTGATATTTTGTACTAATGAGGGCCAAATTAGTTTTCCTTCAGCCAAAAGAAATTGCAGCTTCTTACAATGCCTTAAATCAATTCCTTAAATCAACCAGCTTTGTTTCCAAGCTCTACCAGAAACTTCTGAGAATGAAAGGGAAAAAAATCCTGGGATTTATGTGCTAATTAAAATATGAGAGAGAGAGAGAGAGAGAGAGAGAGAGAGAGAGAGAGAGAGAGAGAGCTGTGAATGTGAAGTTGGAGAAGCTACGGAGCTACTTTTAGTTCAGCCATTGTGTAAGTTGGGTAACTTGAGTGTAAATTCAGGGAAAAAAAAATCTATTACAGACTTTCTCCTTTCTTCTCCAGTGTTTAAGTTTGGATGTTGCCACTTCTGTCCTTTTAGCAAGCAAAATGTACACATAAAATCATTGACTTCTTATACAGAACAAAGTCTTGTGAACACAGCAAAGTGTCACACTAAAATCTGGAGAAATGAATGAATACAGAAACTCACAGTCCAGATTTGCTCACCTGAGGCAAAAATTGCCAGAGCCAGAGGTGCTTTTAGTAATGAGAGTGAGAAAATGCCAGAGCAAGTGTATGGAGAACCTGAACATGTTTGTGGGGTTCTCTCCCTGAAATCCCAAAGTTTGGGGGAACCCTTATCTGTGTCCGGGTTTTGCTTCTAGGATATCCCACTGAGTTCTCCCAGAAATGAGCCAGGAAAAAGTTAAAAACCCTTGGGAAGGTCATAACCTGGGACACACTGATGACTAATGTTTGGCCACATGATTGTACAGTGTACCTGACACTTTACCTCCATAAGGCTCCAGCATAACAACATAGCTTACAGTGGAAAGAGCAGCAAGAGCCAGATTCTCCAGGGAAGGCTGGGAGAAGGAAGGGATATGGGTGTAGGTGGGGGAGATCTCTAGGGTGAAGGGAGGTTTCCGGGAGTCTTTGAGGGTGACCCTAGCTGAGACCTCTACCTGCCAGGGATATGGAGCCTGAAGAGACTACCTCCCATAACCAGGTGAGACTTCCAGTGGAGAGAGCAGGACACCAGTCCAATCACAAAACCCTTGACTCCAAATTTGTCCTGCCTACAAAAAGTGCAGGGATAAAGATAGAGCAGAGACTGAGGGGATGGCCAACCAATGACTGACCCAACTTGAGACCCACCTCATGGGAGAAAGTCAACTCCTGACACTATCATTAATAATATCACTAATACTCTGCTCTCTTTCCAGACAGGAGCTTAGCACAACTGTCTTCCGAGAGACTTCTTCATCCAGCAGTTGATAGAAACAGATGCAGAGACCTTCAAGTAAACAATAGGCAGAGTTTGGGGGGTCTTGTGGAAGAGTTAGGGAAGGGAGCTAAAGGGGTCAAGGACACCACAAGACCTATAGAGTCAACTAACCTGGGCCCATGGGGCTCCCAGACTGAACCACCAACCAAAGAGCATTCATGGGCTGGACCTAGGCCCCCTATACATATGTAGCAGATGTACAGCTTGATTTCCAGGTGAGTCCCCTAACAATTGGAGCTGGGGTTGTCTCTGACTCTGTTGCCTGCCTTTGGATCCCTTTCCCATCACTGGACTGTCTTGTCTGGTTCAGTGAGGGAGGATATACTTAGTCCTGCTGTGACTTTGTACCATGGGGGAACCTCCCCTTCTCTGAAGAAATGAGGATGGGGAGAACTGGGGAGGGTTGGAAGTGTGGGATTGGGAGAAGAGGGAGGGGCTGAAATCAGGCTGTAAAGTAAATAAATGAAGAAATTAATAAGGAAAAAAGAGAGAAATTATTGAAGTTTAAACAAAAAGGAAAAGAAAAACCAAGAGAAGTAATGTTATTGCCCTGGTACATGCAGCTTAGCACGTTCTTACTAGATTAACACCAAAGCGCGCGCGCACACACACACACAGTTTAAAAAGTAATCATTACACATTAAGTAATGCTAAAATTCAAAGTATACAGTTTGATAAGACAGCACATCAAAAACAAAGTTAGAAATGACACCTGTTTTGGAATAACTTATCAGATAGAAAATTTAAAATAAGTATAATTAATATGTGAATGACTATAGGAGAAAAAGTAGATAGCAGAAAAGAACAGAGACAGAATATAAGCAAAGGCCTGGGAAGACTATAAAAGAGTCAATAATAAGTGTTGCATATGAAAACTATGGTATCAAACCATGACAGCCTCAGGTAAACTAGACACTGCCAAAGAGAGAACCCATAGTTTAAAAGCAAATGAACAGAAATTTGTCAAACTGACAAGCAATGAGATAAAAGAATAACAAAACAAACTATAGTCCAACCACTATGAGGTAGCTGGAGAAGATAAATTGTCAGCCATTGAAATACACAGAGAGGGAAGAGGTAGGAAAGCAGAGAAATCTGTGGGTAAGAAGTCCCCCCAAATAAATGACATGTGTGCAGTGCACTGGGTCACTGAAGAGAAACAAAGGAGCAAACAAAAAGATGAGGAGAACAGAATGTGGGAGGAAGACATGTTGGGGACAGAAAAGGAGAGGTAGGTATAGATAAAATCAAGATACATTATATGTGTATATAAATTGTCAAGGAATAAAATTAAATGAATTAAATTATTTTTAAAAAATAAATAATTTTAAAAGCAAGATCCAATTATTGTTGTCTAAATAAATTTTTTGGTCGAAGATACACACACACATACACACACACACACACACTGAATATGGAAGGATGCAAGTCACTATAGCATGCAAAGGGAAGCCAAACATAGCAAGAGAGGTTCTGTTTCTATCTAATGAGGTAGACCTCAAGCCAAAACTAACCAGACCAGATCATGATGGTCACCAAATGACAAAAGGGAAAACCACCAAGAAAATGTAACTATTATAAATACATGTGCACCAAGCGTTGGTGCACCCTTTTTACAAAACAAACGCTGGGCGAAAGGGACAAAAAAGGCCCAAATATGGTGACATTAGCTGACTTCAATATCACGCCACCAGTGGGTACATCATCCACACAATAAAACAACAAAGAAATTCAAGGTTAAGTCATGCCATAGGTCAAGTGGATTTAACAGACATCCACAGAATATTTTACCCAATACACATGTGGAACAGAGACCTGAACCTCACAGCTTGTTGGATAGACAAGCCATTCTACCCCAGGAGGTCTCCTTCTGACTTAAAAGGAGTGCAGACTCCAGCAGTACCCTATGTGCCCTGGCCTCGGGCTATGTGTTGCTTAGGACTGCATTACTTCACCTCCTCTGCATCGTAGCATGAGAGGAGCTGAAAATGTGATGCTTGTGTAGTTTCTGGTCTTTTTTTTTTCTTCCTGTTCTGGGGATGGAACCCAAGGTTTTGTGCATGCTGGGCAAGGGTTCTACTAAGCTAGAGCTCCAGCCTTGTGTGTTATAGTTAATTTGGTAGAAGGTTCTTCTGTACTCACCCTGCCTCTACCTTATCAAAAGCAAGTGAAAGGCCTCCTGTGGAGTTTGAGTGTGTCATCACATTCACCTTTAGCCACCATGTCTCTACCTATATTTACTAGAGTAGGGTAATCAAGACCTGGCTTCTGGTAGTGATCCAGAAAGTGCCCCTGCAAATGGTCACATGTCTGGTTCTGTGATCTTTCTGCCAATGGAAGTCAATAGTTCCATCTCTTACTATAGCTGTGAGCTCAGCTCAAGGCTAATCAGTCCCAGAGCCAGTTAGGAGACTTGAGAGATGCAATGGTGCCGATGTCTACTGTGGCCTCCAATTTTATTGTTACCACCAGTGAAAGCTGGCCGTGGAGCCTGGTCACTCTCTTGGTGCCTGAGTACCTAATCTGATGGACCCTCTGATAGCAGGCCATGTTGTGAGTTTCAAGAATCTAGAAAAAAAGAAAAGCAGCAGCACTTCTAGCCCAATATACTGAAGCTGTGTCTCCAAGTCAGTCTTCACAGGTATAGAATGGTGGTCAATGTGATCAAGCTCTCACCCTGCCACTCCACAGTGGTCCAAACTCTATGCCTAGATCTGTGAGCCATTGAACACCACTGCTCACAGCACTGGCCTCTGAGAGAATAAAAGGGCAGATTGCTTAGTGCAGAATCAGCATCTGATAAAAAGATAGGTGTAGGGGGAGTTTCCCTAATTGTTGATTGGCTAAAGACAGCAGAAGCTAATTGCTGGGTGAAAGAGAAGGCTAGATTTCTGGGCAGGACAGGAAGAGAAAGGGGGAGAGAATTGGTGTGGGACCCAAACGGGGGGAGCAGATAAGAGCTGTGGACATGTAGGTTTCTTGGGGCACCAATAATTTGTGGCCTCTGCAGGCAACAGCAGAGGTCATGGAGGATGGGGCAGGATATTCTTCACCTAGCCTTTTGTCAACTCCTAGCCAGCAGGTCCAGGTGAGAAGAGAGAACCCAGTCCAGCCGAGTCTATCCTGGGACTGAGCAGGATGGCGAGTGTCGGTGGCCAAAAAGAAAGACACTAGGCCGGGAGTCTTGTCGAAGCAGGAACTCAACTTTATTGTATCAGCCCTTCGCTTATATAGAGAAGGCAAAGGGGGTGGGTACTTAGGTATGGGGAGAGATGATGTAGGAGGCAGGGAAAGGGAAGGGGTGACTGACAGGGCCAATGGCATAGCTCCATGTCAGCAATGACAGGGTAGAGGGAGGGCCAAACAGGTCTTGCTGAGTTACTCCTATACGGAAGTGACTGAGACTGGTCTCAGAACTCGAGCCAGGCTCGGGTTTGTCCCCAAGGACCAAACCAGGGTCAGAATGGGGCCCAAGACTACCACTGCCTGGGACCCCACCCTCTTGCCCTTGGGACCAGGAGGGGGAGGACATCCCCAGTGAGTCGGGGTCCAGTTCTGAGCCCCAGTCCAGAGCGGCTGTAGCCCCAGCTTGGCTCGGCAACATGGCACCCAGCTCAGGAGGGCAGACAGGCGAGACAGCAAGGAATCAGGACACTGCTTTTGCCACAGTCACTGCTGCAAACCTGGGGACCCTGCACCCCCCCACACACACACACTCCTATGGCTGGGGCAGCCCCAGGCTGCATGCAGTGCTCCCTTCTGTGGGCTAGGGAGGTGCACCCCACGACCGTCAATGGACCCTATTCCTCTAAAGAGGAAGCCAGCCAAGGACAGGCTGCCTCGGGCCCTGCTGCCCCCCAGATGAGGTGCCAAGGGCCGTCGCCATGGAGACAGCCACGTACCAGGCCCAGGCTGGGCAGCCGAAAGGGAACAGTGCTGAGGACTGTCACTGTGGCCCCAGCCCTAGCAGTGCCACCCCGATCACGAACTGTGGCATAGCCCCCAGCAAAAGCAGCTGTGCCACTCACGATGCGGCTGTGCCGCTCGCTCAGAGGCGCCTCGAGCAGGGAGGTCCAACAGCCTTTGAGTTATCTGATCAGTTTTCAAATATAAAGTCTCAGGAGATGCCCTTGGGCCTGAGGGTGTTAGATGCCCCAGTATAGGAGAATACCAAGAAGGGAAAACAAGAGTGGGTGGGTGGGGGGAATACCCTCATAGAAGCAGGGGGAGGGGGAGGGAATAGAGAGGTTCCAAAGGGAGATCTGGAAAGGGGGAAACATTTGAAATATAAATAAAGTATCATATGTATATAGTCTCCAGTGTTTTCCTTTCATGGGGCTAAAGGGAGCTGGGTGAGACAGGGCAGTCGTTGGCAGCAGCAGGGCCAGCCTTGGAGGTGCCTGGTTGATGGTGAGCGGTGGCTCCAGGAGGAACAGGTGATATGGAAGTGGAGCCAGCAGCAGCATGATCTTGGATCTAAGTCGTGAGGGACCAGGCAAGAAGACCAGGCACCTGATCTCCTTCCAAAAATTACACTCAACAAATAGGTAGGTGTATTGTTGGGCAGTCCTGCTTCATCTCCCCTGGCCACAAGCCAGGCTCAAGCACACTCTCCTAGTTCTATTGGCTTTCTGTGAGAGCTATGACTGACTACAGCCCTATTCAACTACAAGGATTCTAGGAATCCCCCCCCCCCAAGTTAACATTTAGAATGATGTCTAGCTGGCAGAAACCATGCTCTTTTCTTAGGCCCAGCCCTTCGTGGAATGATTGTAACATTTGATTACTTATCTCACTACGTAAGGTAGGTGATCAGCTGTAAGGGTCAGGCTGTGGAAATGGTTCAATGGGTAAGGTGCTGTACAAAGTGTGAGGATTAGAGCTCTATCTCCAGCACCACACGTACAAGCCAGATGGGCACCATGGCCTGCCTAAAATCTTACCTTGTGAGGCAGGAATCCTCACTCTGGCTGACAAACCAGAGTATCTAACACAGCAAGCTTCAAGTTCAGCAAGATGGGGAACAATGAAGGAAGATGGCAGTGTTAACTATGGACCTCCCCACACACATGTACACAAGTGTGCTTGCACAGATGATACATGCATGCGTAAATATCTCACATTTACATATGCAAGAAGGAAATTTAGCAAAGTTTTTTTCAATGCTAAAATCATCTTAAGTTACTTCTGTGCTCTGTTCCCATTGTTCCCAAGAGTAAATTGCGTCCTTTTTGGGCCCATACATTCGTCACAAGATGCTCTGCTACTTTAACATACATTTTCCCTTAAGTGAGTCTACCTGCAGCCTGCCAACCTATGCGGTCCAAACCCTGAAGCTTCTGAGGGGTGACCCACACAGCTGGTGTCTCCTAAACCCGATAATGGCTTGCACCCCGTGGGATGAACTGTGTTTATTCGTGGCCTAAGCCTCACTCACGTCCATGTGACTATGACATCAATGTTTCCATAGCAAATAATTGTCTTCTTCTGGCATATGCAAAGATGTAATAGAGGAGGGGCTGCAATCCCACAAAACGCAGCCAGATGAGATAAACATGTTGCTTGAACGACAGGCACAATGGCTCAGAGCAGCCAGCCTCTTTAATGTTCATGTCCCAGACGGGTCCACATCACCGGCCAGGGGTTGTTTCACTGTGCAGTAAAACATGTACCTATGAATACTCTATGACACGTTATGACCTCCACCCTGAAGGTGTGAAGAGAGGTATGACTGTTAAGACGTGCGAATGCTGCCCCGCATCTGGAGCATGTGTTCACCCTCGACATTTCAAAGTCGTCATTTGGGCCTCAGTTCTGTATAGAATATAAAATAGACTCCGGAGTCTTCTCTCTGTTGTCCACAGCCCTCAGTTAACAGCAGGTCTGGTTTGGTGTAGGTGTCTACTTGAATGTTAACATGGTAAGTACAAACTCCATACAACCAGGAACCCATGCTATGATAAATGCCTTGACTTCAGAGAAGCAGCAGAGGACCTTACAGGCTGAAGTAGGGGATTGCATTTCCTGTGGGCAAGTTGCCACCTACAAGGGAAGAGGGTCTGAATGAAAAGCTGCTACATCTGAGCGCGCTCAAGGGCACTTTGGCTCTGGAAATACTTAAAGGGCATCAAGTCATCATGGTGCTCATGTCTGATTTGCAGCAGACAATGTTGGGAATGCAATCTCAGCCTTCACCCCAGACCTATTGAGTCCGTGTCTGAATTTTAACAAGGTCCTTACATCATCCACATGCCCACTAGAGTCTGAGAAGTGCTGGTTTGTCTACAACACCACAGTGTGGAGTAGACAGTTGAAAGCAGTGTTCAGGAAGGAAGGGGAGAGAGGAAGTTGATGAAAGGGAGATGAGAAAAAAAGAGAAGAATGGGAGGAGAGGAGGAGGAGGAGGAAGAGGAGGAGGAAGAGGAGGAGGAAGAGGAGGAGGAGGAGGAAGAGGAGGAGGAGGAAGAGGAAGAAGAGGAGGAAGAGGAGGAAGAGGAGGAGGAGGAAGAGGAAGAAGAGGAGGAAGAGGAGGAAGAGGAGGAAGAGGAGGAGGAGGAGGAAGAGGAGGAAGAGGAGGAGGAGGAGGAGGAAGAGGAGGAGGAGGAAGAAGAGGAGGAAGAAGAGGAGGAGGAGGAAGAGGAGGAGGAGGAGGAAGAGGAGGAGGAGGAGGAAGAGGAGGAAGAGGAGGAAGAAGAGGAGGAGGAGGAGGAAGAGGAGGAGGAAGGAAAGAAGAAGTAATGAAAAGAAGGGGGAGGACAGGAAGAAGAAGGTGCAGAGAGAGCGGGAAGAGAGAGCACACAGTGATGGCTGACATTTGCTTAGTGCTCACTGTGGCAGGTGCTTCCTGACCCTTGACTCGTAGACAAAGCCTGTGAGGAATGAACTACTATAATTCCCTTTGACTAGCCAGTGGTGTGGAGCTGCATAGATGCATTCAAACTATAGGGCATGTGCTTGTCTTCTGTGCTAGGAGCTACTGACATCTCATGGAGATCACTATTTCTTTAATGGTTGTAGGAATCAGAACTAGCTGTCAGGTATCTCTGCACATGGGGCGTTATTCACATTGGGGAGGCTCTGGGTGACCTTTATTCTTTATCATTTGAAGGAAGTATTGAAGGAGTGTGCGCTCGCTGCGGAGCTGTTAGAAAACAATATCTCTAGTGATCATCAGAAAAGTTCCCGAATGTGGTCACAGATTGAGCACAAATTTGGTGAGTGATGGATGGTTCTTCATTGTGTACTACAGAGAAAAAAAGGCCAGAGTTGCATGTGGTAGAGAAAGTGAGTGTTGTGGGGTAGGCACAGACAAGTCTGTGTAGGAGGGAGCAATACCCCAGCCTCTTGCTTCCTGGTCCCACCGCTACCTAATAAGCCCTCATGCCTTTGTGCACTCACAGATAGCACTCAAGTGCACTCAGGAACCTGCATGTACCTCCAGAGACCTCACAATGCAGCATTCCAAGTGTCACAAGATGGGAAGATGTATTCCTGGTTTGCGTAAGAGCATGGGAACAAATTGCAGAGACACCATAAGTATCTGGACCTATTTCCTGTTCAGAAACAATAAAGAGCTTCAGGATGGAGCTGAGCATGAAGCTCTTCCAAGTATGCTGATACGGGTCTTATGACCATGGAGTCAGCTCTGCATTCTAAACCACACAATCTACTTTGTTCCTAAAGAATTTGTTCAAACAGGAGGCTTTGAACCCATGTGGTCATAGAACCTTTATGAAGCAGGGTCCAGTGAAATGGAATGAACTCACTGGGGCATGGCGCTCCGGAGGGAGTAGTGATCATGCTGTGGAGTGAGTGAGTTGCTGTAGTGGAGCTTGGCGCTTGAATTCCTCTGCTTCCTGCTTCAGGCTTTCAGTTCTCCATACAGTGGGCTAAATAAACCTCTTGATACAGTGCCTAGCTTCAGGTAGCATAAAATTGACTAACACATTGTACTGGCTAGTTTTAGGTCAATTGAACAGAGTCATTTGAGAGATGGGAACCTCAATTGAGAAAATGCCTTTGTAAGATCATGCTGTAGACAAGCTTATGGGGCATTTTCTTTGTCATTGATGTGAGAAGGCCCAGACCTTTGTAGGTGGTGTTATCCCTAGGCTGGTGATCCGGGGTCCAATAAGAAAGTAGGTTGAGCAAGCATGATGAGCAAGCCAGTAAGCAGCACCCCTCACTGGCTGATAAGCTCTTGCATCTAGTTTCCTGCCCTGTTTGAGTTCTGACTTCCTTTGATGATGAACTATGAAGTGGAAGTATAAGCCAAAGGAACTCTTTCCTTCCCAAGTTGCCTTGGTCATGGTATTTCATCATAGCACTAGCAACTCTAACTAGGACATGCATGCTCCTTAGGGTAACTGAAGTTTTGGGAGACCTTGGTCTTCATTATGTCTATCTTAGGCCTCCCAGTGGGTTCAGATAGGCCCTCATAGCTCTTTTCCCACATTGAATGTAGGTTTAATACTCAATACTGGCCTTTCCATATGTGCTGATGCTTTTTCCCCTCTTCAGATGTGGGGGAGCTCAGAAGCACCGCACCCCAGGACCCGGCTGCTTCTTCCCATCAGGCCCTGTCCCTCCATCTTCTGCCTTCTACATTTGTCTCCATGGTGAGCTCCATCCCCATCCCAAACAGGGCCTTCAGAAGGCTCTGCTGCTATGTCTCTTCAGATGGATGGCAGATGTTCACATCAGAAGAAATTTCCTCTTCCTGCCTCTGTTGGATTCACTAAGGTTTTTGTAAGAACCTTACAAAAAACAGGGTATCATGCACCACCGTGCATCTTCCAACCCTCTATGATCTTTGGATTCCACAGAAGATGGGGGTAAGGAGAGCATCGCAGTGAAATATGGACAGTGTGGAAGGGAAATAAGTCATGTAGCAGACCATGTCCCTCTGCAGTGATGCCTTATGCATGGCTGCCCTGGGATGAGTAGGAGATTAGATCCAGCATGCAGCGCACTCTTCCGTTAATTCCCTCTTCTCTCTTCCCTTCCTCTCAGCTTCGAACCTAGGAGAAACTCCAATACAGACGCATGTTTTACAGTCTTAAAGAACTGTGTCTCATGTTCCTAACATATACATGCTACTGGGCAAAAAAAGAAAGAAAGAAATGAAGACTGGAAAGCAGTATAGCCCTACTTCGTGTATGAAACAAGCTCACAGCCACTTCCGTCAGGAATGTTTGCGAGGCATTTATGGTTGGATTAAGTAACTCCCAGTTTTTTGTTCCTTTTGGAATTGTTTCAGAGAACACACTGCAACAGATACCACAGGAAGGTAAGCCCTGACCCCAACTCTCGAGACAAGCAACCCGTCCTTTCCTTGTTTTCTGTCAGCTCCATTGTGTGGATTTGGACAAGCTGAAGGGGCAACGGAAGCCTTCTGGCCAGAGATACTCTCTGGGGTTGGCTGAAGGTCCCTCTAGCCCATGTCTAAATCCTGACAGCCTACAATGGGTGTTGGCAAAGACTCTTTAATGTCTCCTTAAAACAAATACAAAAATCCTGGTAACATAACAACCACTTAAAAGCCACAGGGCAGTTGCCAGTTCTTAAATCTGTGGGAAAAAGCGTTTTGTACCTCTGTGGACTCCCCCAAAGCCAATAGGCCAAGGGAACATTCCTATTGGACAAGACATTTCTCCTCTTTTCTGTCATAGGCAACTCATTATTGCATAAAAACAATCCCCCCAGGTCAGAGGGATATGTGCCCTACTAAAATCCCACAGAATGAAAATAGACAAAATAAACAAAATCAAGCCTCCTTGTTTTGGGAGAAAGTGCTAGCACCATGCATGGCCAATGATATTTATAGCCTTGACTCATAGATCCAAGTAGCTTCTCTCATCAGAAGCAGAGATACCCAAGAAGGAAAAACCCCTCCCATGCCAATCTTAGCTGCAATTTGGCAATGCATAGGGCCATCTAAAACAGAACAGGTGATAACAACACAGTCCCTGAGCCCCCTCGGTCACATGAGCCCAAAGATCAAAGTCCTAAAGACCACCCTATTTCAGAACTCACAGCCCTTAACAACTAATAAGGGAAATATACTCCATCTACCCACCCCTGTCTCCTTCTCTCTCAGAGGAACACTAAATAAACCACCTACTATGCAACAACTGTAATTTTTGTGACTCCCTTGCAAAAACAAAAAAAACCAAAACTTGACTCCCATGCTACTCAGGACTTCAATATAGAACTAGAATCCCAAAACACTTGAGCATTCCCTATTAATATTAACCCCAAACGAACTAAGCCACTCAACTGGTACCCATTCCAAGCCTCAGACTTAAAAGAACTCAGGCAGCCTTCCATGAGATGAAAAAGAAGATGGCTTCCATGCACCCTGGAAAAAAATATCTCTCCTACAGAGCCATATTGCCAACCTAAACATGCCCCAAGATTGGAGAGATATTTGCCACTCCTCCCTGCCCATCCCGATGTTTTTAGAGTGGGAGGCCTTACTTCAAGATGAAAGTCTTATGTGGCAGAGGAGGGCCTTGTTGGCCATCAAGGGGAAGAGAGGCCCTTGGGCCTGAGAGTGTTAGATGCCCCAGTATAGGGGAATGCCAGGGAGGGAAGACAGGAGTGGGGGGTGGGGAACCCTCATAGAGTCAGGGGAGGGGAATGAGATAGGGGGTTTCCAAAGGGGAGACCTTTGAAATGTAAATAAAGTATCAAAAATAAATAAATAAATAAAATTTTAAAAAAAGAAAAAAAGATGAATGTCATCAACAAGTCAGGTAAAATTGGCACCAAAGTGATACTCCGTGGGGTTTTGATGAACCCTTTGGCCAGGAAGACTTTTCTACTGGAGCACAGCAGGTGGTGCAGCGAGGAAGGCATTATGAACAGGTCTGCCTCTGTGCAACCCAAGCTTGGGACAGGCTTACCCTGCCCTCAGATTCAGAAGACCCCACCTCCTCCCGCTCTTTCTCCCTCAAAAGCCAGGAGAACCTCTATCTGATGTTATTCTCAGAACTAGATTGAGCCTAGAAAGAAAAATTCCCAACCCTACAGCCAGAGATCTCCTTCTTAAAACCATTGTATGGGAAGGCATGACTTCTGAATCCAGACTAGGCTGCCAGAGGCTCCAGGAGGGGCACCACAGTAGGTGGATTATGGCAACCCAAGGTATCGGAACAATACACACCAGATTACATCCATGGCTCAGGCATTTGTGGCAGCAGTAAAAACAAAAGGAATAATAGAGAAAACACATCAAATCCTAAAAGCCTAACTTCTAAAGCAAAAGGCAACCACCTACCCCCATTATATAATTGATGATGGCTCTGGCTACACTAAACTTATTTAACATCTATAAAAACTCCATGGGCCCTTCCCCAGGAAAGCACAAGACAGTCCTCTCTGACCCCACCCCTCCCTCTTCGCGTATAGGACCGCTCCTTAACCCCACCTCACACACGCCTGTGACCACCATCCCCAAATCAGCACGTGTTAACCCTCCTGCTCTCCTCTGGTGCAAAGGCACTACTGGAACCTGTATGAACCCCCCTTCCCAAGTCTCCTGCACCCCACAATTGTTCCCCAGGTTTAATTCTATGAACCTGAAGAATTCACCTTACAGATAGGAAGAAGCCGAAAGAAGAAAGAGCTCTTCATCCCTCTGCTCATTGGACTGGGCCTCATTGTCTCACAGGGAGCGACAGGAACCACTGGAGCAGCCCTTGTCCAAACACAACATCTGGCCAGTGACTTCCAAGACAAGCTTAACCAGGTAATGGCCTCCACTACAGACAGCCTTAGATCCCTTCAACACCAGTTAACCTCCTTAGCAGGAATTGTTTTCTGAAACCGGAGGGCCCTGGACTTACTGACTGCTGAACAGGGAGGGACAAACATTCCTCAGTGTCAGCAACCTGTCATTACAGGCACACTGCAGCAGTTCCATGGCCTACCCAGAGGAGGCCACTTAGACACATCTCTTGTCCCCTGTGGTAGTCAACTTTTCAACACTCTAAACACCTGGGGTATTAACTTAGGAAGACAAGTTAATACTTGTGGCTTTACCTCACAGTTTGAGATGTCCTACTAGGGTTTCTTGGTCTCGTTGCCTGTGGACATGCAGCAAAGGAACCCGTTGGCAGCACAAGGCAGAACAGAAATGCTCATCTCATGCCTCAAAAGAAGAAGGGGCTGAGATTGAACTATGCTCTATAAAGCCTTTCCCTCAGAAACCTAACTCCCCCACTAAGTCTGCCACCTTGGGGACTAAGCATCTAACACTTGGGCCTTTGGGAAGGACTTAGCATTCAGACTCTAGTACTGTAAGTGAATCTACTAGCGTGTACTGATGTTTAACAACTCTTAGCAATATTCATGGACACAGTTTTAAATGTTAAGGCTAATTAACCACTAATGCCATCACTTTTCCTTTTGTGTGCTAATAGGGCACGTATAGGAACTACAAGAAATGACTCTCATTAGAAGACAAAGGAAATTAGCATTTATGAGATCTAATTAAGTTTTGGCTCCCAGACACAATGTATTTTGGTTTTCACTAAAAATAGTGAACCTTTAAGTTAGAGAAGGAAGTAAAAAATGTCCAAATAATTATAAGAAATTTGAGACAAGAATGACACCATTTATGCTTCTGTTTTATGATTTTTCATAGCCTATCCAGAGGTCCATGATCAATAGGAAACCCAGATTTACCATCAAGAGAGAATAAGACAAAAATTAATAATAAATATAAATATATTATAGAACCATTAAATTTTTATTTTAAATATCACCCATTTATTATTACTATTGCTTTGCTGTTGCCATGATAACACCAACCCACAGAACTAGAGAGGGTCTATATAAAAAGCCCAGAATATTTAAAGCATAAAGTTATTAATTTTTGCTACCTTCATTCTATCATGAGTGTCATGACTATCAGAAGTTCTTTAATGCCTTTAAAACTAAAAATAAAAACTATTTCCACGTGGAAAGAAAGGTTAAAACAATAAGGGGAGAGTTGGTATTCACCTCCGTAGTGTAGCATCCACCTAGCTTGTACGTGGGCTCTGGATTCAGTCCCAAGCATCACAAAACAAGCATTTTAAGTTAAATAAATATACAATAGAAAGCACTGGAAACAGTAGGAGTCCATGTGAAGCATATAAATAATCCTGGCACAAAATGAGGCTTCATTTTTCTCCAAAACAACCTGGGGAATGCCTACAATACCTTAGTTCTGGCTAAAGGACAACGTCTCATCTATTTTGGTAGCCCTGCCACTTTCTCTCCTTAACTAGAGTCTCCATATTGCCTGGCCATCTGTTTCTGGGTCCTTCTCAAGCTTTGGTGATGGAAGGGATATTTTATGAGCTCATTCCTTTAGTGGGAGGATAAATTCTGCATTTATCTGATCAGGACTAAATACTTTTGGAGAAGACTTGGAGACCCTCATGCTGCTTGCTATGTAACTGGTGAACATCCTCTTCACTGCAGAGGTCCCCAGTATCCCTGATTGACCTGTCCAGAATGAAGATGCCATTTGCAGAACATATTCTCCCTTCTTCTCAACACTGACCTTAGATTGTCTTCTGCTGCTTGATTTGTTATTTGAAAGAAATATTTGGGTTTTTTCACATGCATTGCTTCTTCCTGTACCGAATCATTTGGCTGTTGGCTGCAATTCTGTTTGGGTAGCCACTAGTCTAGACCGATGTTTTGACACCAACTTCTCAGTTTGGAGAGAAGTTGCTCAAACACTCTGGTAGACTGTTTGCAACAATGGCTTTCTATAGTCCTCATCTCCATACATGTGTGTTCCTTCTCTTAGCAAGAGACAAAATGTTCACTTGACTGCGATAGACTCTGGGGTGGCCTCATGCCTTGCTTTGACCCAAAGAGAAGGAAGGGCCTAAACCTGACATCGAAGGAAGACTGCTGCTGTTCATTGGAACTTGGCTGCCCTGGAAATGAGTCTAGGCTACATCAGAAGAGGTCATGAAGACAGATTCTAGGGGAGAAACCACTGAGAAGGAGAGACCACATGAAGAAAATCAAGGATTCTGGCATTTGCATGAACCTCGCCATTACTACAACAAAAGATTCCAGAAAGTGGATAGTCCATTGAATTGTCTTTTTTAACGTGCCAGAGATGGACATATCAGAGACCATCTTATGTCCCATAGCACTAGATGGCTGTAAGCCTGGTGCCTCAGTCCGTACCAGATAGAGTTGAGAAGAGCCATCTACATGCTTGAGTCCCTGACCTACAGATATATGAGTAAAGGAATTGTTACTATGAACTTCTGTATTTGGGAATGGCATGTTGTATAGCAATATGTAGCTGGCAGAATTAGTTCAATATACCATTGTAACAACTGCCACAAAGATTAATGCTACCCTGTTTATACCTCCTTGCAATGTGACATTGCCGTATGTCCCATCAAAAGGTCGGAAACTGTGACTAGTGGTCAACAGAATGCAACAAAAGAAATGCTGTAGGAGTTCCAGAGGAGCCTTAAGCCACAAAAAGCCTCGAGGCTCCAAAACTCATAGTTAACTCTGCCATGTTAGCAGAAACCTAAACTAAACCATGCAAAAGGAAGTTAGGATGCTCTGGCTGATAGCCAGCTTCAGCCAACAGATGCTTGAATGAGGCCATCTTGAAGCTCTTCCAGCAAATTCCACAAAATACACAAATCAGCCCAGACAAGTTCACCAACTCTGCTGTCTCTGAGAAATGATTATTGTTTTAAGCCACTAAGCATAGAGACAATGTCTGTGCAGCAGATTATAATGGGTAAAAAATGCTCACTGTAGGTGAGCACTGTAGGCTCTAGCCTACTCCAACCCGTAAGCCCACAAAGGTTCTACAATTTAGACGGTCACGGTTGGAAGTCCGGCACAGTGGTAGATCCACAGCTCCAGTGTTATACTCCTTGGGTTGATCAGGGCTCTACCACTAACAAAGCAAGTGATTGATCCAATATGCATTTCTTTGTTTGTAAAATAAGGATCATAATAGTAAGCACATCAGTGGGGTCTCAACAGACAATAAGTGAAACATCTACATTATATATATTTAGTAAATGCTAGGCAGCCTTATTTTTCCAAAGGCATGAGGTAGGTTTTTATGGAAAGTCTTTACAACTTTTCTAGTGAAGTCATATCCTTTTAAGATCTTTTTATAAAATGAAACTGAGAATGAAAAGCCCATACTCCGTAGCCCTCCAAACCTTCTTCAGGGGTTGTCCTGGTAATACTGAAAGGGTTTACAGAGGAAATGGCGTAGGGCATTTCTATGGGTGGATCTGTAGGAGGGAATATGTCTACATGAGAATTTAAATCAGTTTTGAGCAAAGCTTTAAGCCCTGATTTTTAAAAAATTGCTGCATCCAATTACATCTTAAACTAGGATTCTGAAAACTTCAGATTTCCTGTCACTATGAAGGTAAACATCTAAATACTTGTTTTATGTTGATCTTGTAAGACAGAAACAGCCATGAGCATTTGTGTTGTGCTGTTTCGTAGAACAGTGAGACTAACCATTCTGTGATAAAGCAAAGAAATGCAGAGAAGGGGGCTGGCAACACGGCACAGCAGGTAAGGGTGCGTTCTGCCAAGACTGGGGACCCAAGTCCTGGGATTCACATAGTAGAAGGAAAGGACTGACTCCCTCAAGTTGCCCTTTGGTGGACACACGGACACTTTGGCACAAGGCACCTACACGTACACATAGCAAATATATACATACATGTAATTTAAGGTTTAAACAACAAATAAATTTAGTCCTTAATCACTGGTAGCAAAATTAAATAGTTGAAAATTGAAAACTTAATTAAATGGTAGTATATCAATATATCCTGAATTTGTACATAGGGAATAGGAAACTGGCAAACTGTCCAATCTATTTGATTACATTGCAAATTATTTGTTTGTATTAATTAGATGGACTTCAAGAACTTCCTCATGATTAAAACATCAAAATTGTCAAGACAGTAGAATAAGAATGAACTATGTTCTTAAATTGATAAATGAAATGAAAATCTTCTATAACCAGAGACAATTCTATAATTTAGGAACATTTTAAATAATTAGCATAGAAAATGCTACCAAAATTAATGTCTATCTTTTTATACACTTTAGAATTTTACTTAATTGAGGTTACTACAGCAAAATACCCTTTGCTAGTGATTGCAAGGAACAGAAATATACTTGTCACAGTTTTCCTGGAGGCTGAGAGGTCTATGGCCAACATGCCAAAAGTTTCTGAGGGCTCACTTTCTGGTGAATAGAACACCTCCTTGCTGAGTTCGTACATGGTAGAGAGACAGAGACCAAGAAATAGAAACAAGAAACAGAAATCAGCAGGCAATATAAGCAAATTCTCTGTTGTCTCTTCTCATGCCTAACCTTCATACCTAATTATCATTCAAAGGCTTATCTCCAAATGCCATCATTTTGAGAATCCATGTTCCACAGGTAAACTAGGAGGATAAAATCAGTCCATAATGGTAGTGAAAGGGTTACTGTAGCATGCCTGCCTATCTGACAGAAATAATTACATTTCTTGTCATACATGCATTCTTAGCAGGTTTCTGTAATAGGTTTTCTCCACCAATGAAATAAGCCAATTCAAGCTGAACTAAAAGTATAAAAGCAGGTTATTGGGGGGCAGCTCTCTGGTGAATTCACTGGTCTCAGAGAATGAGGTCAGGGAAATCACCATAAAGACAGGGAGACAGAGAAAGAGAGGGCGCTCATTCAGAGATGAGAAATGCAGAGGGGGGAGGGAGAAAGGGACAGAAGGAGGGAGGAACAGGGGAAAGGAGGGAGCGGGAGATCTTGGGTGGCTGGAGAGTTCTTGTAGCTGCAGCACACACCTGGTGCCCCTGACAACAGCAGGGATATTGTAAGCAATCACTAGGTCCCTGTCTCACAGGCTAGTGGAATTGTCTGTTTATTAACAGGGTTAGGGTTGGGGGTACCATGTTTGAAATCTAACATCCCGTATCTTGAGTTTCCTTAACTCTGGGGAGACATAATACACCTACCACAAACAACATCAATGGTTTGCACTCAGGAATGTCTGTCCCCTTGGGAACATTTGGCAGTATCTAGAAACAAAGGGTTGTAACTAGTGAAGCCAGTGTTGCTACTGCTAGATATCCTATAACGTATAGTCTCAGCCATGATGAGGCTGAACAAGCCTGTCGTAGAGATAATCTAAGTCAGTGGTTCTCAACCTGTGGGTCACTACCCTTTTGGGAGTGTAATGATTCTTTTAACAGGGATCACATGTCAGATATTTACATTACCATTCATAACAAGTAGAAACAAAAATGATTTTATGGTTGGGATCACCGTAGCATGAGGCACTATATTAAAGGGTCACAGCATTAGGAAGGTTGGCCTAAGGGGTGTGTATGACTCTCTGGGCTAGGTTGTAGAGGGTACTACACCTTCTTAGAGTGTCCTTTTAGGGATTGTTTGCCTTAGGGACCCAGCCAGCTTGCAAAGAAAAACCCAGGTATACAGAGAATCAAAGACCTGAATCATACCTCTTGCAAAAGCCCAAACCGACAACCAGTAACAATTCACCCAGACCTTGGAATCAGATCTCCCAGCTCTCAGTTAAGCCACATCCCCTGATGTGTGCAGCAGAGATTAGCCACCTCCTCAGAGGCTGGGCAATGCAGATTTGTAAGACAAATGAATGGGCTTTCTTTATGTCACTACGTTTGTAAACAGTCTGCTTCACAACAATGGAAACCGCCATCTATTAATCATCAATTCAGCTAGTTATCTGTCATCTACCTATTTATCCTTTCGCATTAATTACAGTGGGAATTAAAATCACCTGTTTAAATGATGTTGTACTGTTGATAAACATTTAAATATTACATAGTATTTGCTACATTGACTGCGTTGTAAAGAGCCGGATTAGGAGAAACAATCAACCCTTCCTTGGTACTTGTGAATCACAGGTATCACTGGTTATCTACAGAGGCAACTGCTTCTCTGACCTAGAGAGCACCTGAAGTTCTTAAGCAGATAAAAACCACACACTAAAAATACTGGCCTTCTAAATTAGACAGCAAGACCATCAAAGAGTGTGATTATTGACTCTTTATCAAACTGCTGAAATAAAGCTCAGACACATACAGCAGGATAAGAATATTGTTTTTAAAGAATCAATACATATATTATTCATTGATAATGTTTTTAGAGTAAAAATTTCCTGGTAGAAAATTGTCCCCAAAGGTAAATTAGTAAAAGAAGTGACTTTGTTTCTAATTAGAATTTCTGCATTGCATTTCAAAATTTATATTAAGAAACTTCAGGACCATTCATCACTAAAGAAAATGATGATGGCAACCAACAGTTTAGCATTAGTTGATATCTTAGAATTTGTTAGACTATTTCTAGTCAACATCTCCACTCTTGGTAGTACTATGTTTTGAACTTTACGTGTTGTTTGAGAGTAATACATTTTGTTAACAGAGTCTCACATGATTAATAATTAAGAATCATAATAGCCTCTTCTTGTAAGCAGGAAGACCTTGGGGACCTGTAAAATAATCTTTATGCTCTTGACCCAGAAACCCCTGCAAAATCATGCAAATCACGGGGTTCCAATCTGCGTTCTCTTTAAGAACATTCATGAAACTTCCCAGTCACCTGTAGAATTCATGTCCCCAAAGCCAGCAAGTATCAGAAAGACATAGCTTTAATATATGAACACACATTTAACAATGCATGTGTATAAAGATGTCATGGTGAAATCCATCACTTTGTATAATAGCAAAAAACCAAAAAGCAAGCAAAATAAAACAGGAAAAATGGCAACACGAACTATAAAAGTAGCTTTTTACTCATCTGATGTAATTGTCCTCTTTGAAGCTTACTGCTGAATAAGCTTACACTTTCTAGTTCTTTCTGCCCTCTGGCTGGCTGGTGCACCTCAGCTAGCTGTTCTGGCTCAAACTCTTCTCCAAGCTTACTGACTCGTTCTGGCTTCTGTCAGCTTCTCACTGAATTGCTCTGCTTGGTCTCTAACTCTGGCAATTTGCTCTAATCTTCTGGCTCCTTTTTACTCTCTGGTTGTTCTGACTTCACCTGTGACCTCTCTCTGTAAAATAGTCCTAGTAAAATTGCCTCCCCCTCTCTGCACTGCTCTCTCAAGTTGCTTCTCCTTTCTGTCCCTTCTTATCCCCTGTAAGAGTTGGGTGTATCCTATCTTGGACTCACCCTGTCAAATCTTTCTCTGATTCATCACTTTGTCTCCCCTCAATTAGACATCACTTTTAAACATTGTTAGTTCCTTTGTGGTCTCTTGCCAGAGCAGCCATGTTGCTGGATTAAAATTCTTCTATAACATACCATGTTGGTAGGGTTGCCATGTGTGCCAAGGCCAAACAATGGAAAGGGAGTTGGACTTAACCCCCCCCCCCAAAAAAAAGTTACATTGATTTAGGTAAGGATTTTTCTGGCCGTTAAAGACACCCAAGTGAACAAAACGCCACCACCACATTTACAGATCTCATGGTCGGATCAACCAGCATATGAACTACAACCAGAAATGCTTTTTCATCACTAGCACCAAATACTTGACAAGAAACAAATTAAGAAAGGCATGTTTGGGCGCACAGTTTGTGGGGTTATACTTTATTATGACACGAAAGTCATGGAGGTAGGTGATTCATGGTGTTGGCAGCATGAGAGTTCCTCTCAGTGGCTCAGGAAAACAAAGAGGAACATTGCTTTCATGCCTCCAGTGAGGCAGAGCATCATGATGGGAGCATGTTGCAAAAGTAAGCCACATGCTTCATCACTAGAGAGTAACAGGTATAAGGAAGGAATAGCTCTGATATACCTCCAACTCTCTGAAGCCCTCCTGCTAAGTACTGCTTCTTGAAGGTTCCACATCTCCCAGTAATGTCACACTGGGGACTAAGTCTTCGCCATATGGACTTGGGGAAACACTTAAGACCCAAAATATAAGCCAAGCATGGAGGCTTATGTCTGAAACCCAGCAATTAGGAGACAGAGGCAGGAGGATCACAGTAACTTTAGAGTCAGTCTTATCCATATATTGAGTTCCCGGACAACCAGGGATACATATCAAGTCATAGGGCTAGAGATACAGGTCAAGGGAAAAATATCTGTTTGACATGTCTGAGACCAAGATTTGTTTAGGGTGGGGAATCAGAGACAAAGGTAGAGAGACAGGAGGAAAGAAAGTAAGCAGGGATGGAAAAAAGGAAGGTAGATGGGGAGGGTAGGATAGTCTAGATTATACATACACACATACATACATACATACATACACACATACACACATACA